>BQNB010015128.1:47409-73794 GCA_026074375.1 Tanacetum coccineum | reverse complement strand
CAAGTTCCTGTTAAGCATGAATTCTGGCTATCTCAGCGTCTCTCTCAGTTTGTTCTCTTATTCTTTGATCTTCATGAGCAAACTCTTCTTCTAGTTCTCTAGCTAGCTGGACACTCATTTGATCTAGAACCTTTTCTTTACTAGGCTTTTCAGGTTCTGTCATGATCCATTTTCCCTTGTCCTTCTTGCTAATAGATGGTATGTTGACAGATATAGAAGATGATGGTTCAATGACAATTCCTCTTGAAGATCTCGTCACTCTTGGTGTTGCAACACTGGCAATGGTAAAAACAGCAGCAGTGGGAAAACTTCCACTAGCAGTGGCAACAACAGGGGAAACTCCTGTACCAACAGTGGCAATAGTTGAACTAGCAGTGGTAAAAACTGACTTTAAACCTCCACTGGCTAGAATATTTGCAGCTTCCAAAGTACTTAAGACATTGGCCATTTCACCTGTACTTTCACTCCTTTTGTCAGCACTCTTGTTACTATCTTTCTCATTGTCATCTTCTAACAAATCCTCCCCTTGATCTATCCCCCCCGTGTTTGGAGCATCCTCCTAAGCAAAGCCTTCTCTCCTCTTCTCATTATCCTCAAGAGTCTTGATTCTAGTCTTTAATTGAATGATTTCCAGATCTTGACTCTGAATCTTTTCTTCCATGAGTGAGTGTTGCCTTTTATAGGCTGGTACAAATATCCATCAATTCAGTTAGTTTTTGTTGCATACTGCCCTCACCATCACCAAGAGAAGTAACCCTTGGTGATGCTTCATGGGGCATAACAGAGGTCTTAGCAATGTTTTCCCTGTCTTGCCCTGCATCTAAGCTAGTGGCAGTAGGGAAAGCCTCCCCATGGCTGTCATCTCTTGTAGGAGATGCAGTCTCATCAGCTCCAGGTGAAGGGACTTTAGACTGAGAAATCCATATAGTCCCTTTGGTTAATCTCCTATGTGTGGGAATGACAGAATGAGATGGTGATGTATAGTTGTTTCTTGTTGTTGAGGTTCTTGAGAAGTAGTTTAATCATCTTGAGGTGTAGGTTCATCTTGAGCTGAGGGTGTGTGATGGGGCTCAGTTGGGTTTTCTGAGCCTTCACCCTGTGTAACTATCATAGAATTAAACAAAGGGACAGTCCTACCAGAAAAACTTGGACTATTGACTCTTAGGGTAGAAAACACTTTTGGTGTGTGAAATGGTACATCATAAATTGCAGACTTTTTGTTAACACCAAATTGACTCATTTTCAAACATTGTTCTATAAACCTAGGGTACATTAAAAATTTACCCTTACTTTTTATATTTCTCACCATACCATCAAAAATAATTTTTGAGAAATTATAAACTCTGTTGGTGGCTAAACAAATAATAGCAGTGGCAATGTTACTGCTAAACTCATTGAAACTTGTACTCTTTGGACTTAGACACTACACAATGGTATGAATGAGAAACTTCCACTGATGTGAAAATTGGCCTTTTTGAAAAGAAAATCTTTGATTTGGTAAAATATTGTAGCCCATTAGTGAAAGGTTTTCAAAAAGCTCATGGTCAGGCAAAGTACTAATACCTCAGCATCATTAAGTTTGATATGCCTCCTAATCGATGATTCAGTAAGAGTACGTTGCCTGCCATTAACAGTAGCAATAATCTTTGTTGCTTCATCCACTGTTTCGACTCTAGCAGTGGACCAAAACTGTTGAATATGTGCAACATAGACAGTAGGACGAACCATCAAAGCATACCAGTCGACTATCTGATGGAAGTCAGTATTGTGCTCTGTTTTATCCAAAATAGCGACCATGTTGTGATAATCGCAAAAAGCAAGCTTTCCCATTGAGAGTTTGATGGTTTAGGGTTCTAGATAAAAGATGATTAGGTGAGTTGGTACTGTGGATGACTACAATTGAGATATTATTGATTGTAAGAGGTATAAAATTGGGCCGAATCAAGATAATTGAAATTTTATGATAAAGAAATCTCGAAAAATAATAGATTTATCTTGAAACATCAATATAATAATCCTTATAGCGAAAAAGGCGGCCAAAATATCTCAACAGTTATATTAATTAATGTAACGAACTTTTAGTCTAAACAGTACCAACGGCTATATTGTTAGGGGGAAAATTGGTCTAACAGTGGAAATAGTTTGGTCAAACAGTGGGAAATATTCCTGAGGGTATTAACTTATCTTCAATAATCAAAAGTAAGCCTACCTTATACACACACACTTGCATGAGCAAGATAGATATGCATGAATTCATGAGTCCTTTGCTCGCTATCTGACCCATGAAGAAAATTAATACACATACTCACCATTATATCCCTGTTTAACCCATTATAAATGTTCCCTGAGTCTCCACCCTACCATAACCATACTAGGTCAAATGTCTTGACAGTATAAGTCCCTTCTCCAATAATTACACACCCAAATGTCTCGGTACACATCATACACACTAAAAACGCTTAGCTAGACATGAAGGTAGCTCTTGAGAACTAAATTTGTGTATAACCCATGAATAAAGACTTATACTATAGTGCCTCGGAAGTTTAAGGACTTAAGGAAGTAATTCAACTAGCCTATATTGTCACAAAAACCTCCATTCACCAGTGGGGACAGTCTAAGACCGGCCATGAGTATTCTATGAATACCCCTAGAGGTTCCTTAGCCCTAACCCAAGAAATATTGACATACAGAGTGACAACATATGATGTCTGGTTCAACCTTGATGCATTATGGACATCATATAGACCTCTTCATGACATGCTCATCCTGCAATTGTTAGTCCAAAACCAAGAAAAACACTAACAGTGGAAAGTTACCCTAACAGTGGGAAAACTAACACTATCAGTGGAAACTTAACCATGGGAAAAATGACTAACAGTTACATCTTACACTAAAAGTACTAAAACTTATTGATCTAATAACAGTGCAAATCCTATACTAATCTTTACAAAAAGCAAGAGACAGACATATTTAGGGGTCAAGCATTCTAATACTCACAACTAAGTACTGGAACCTCCCCACATCAAAAGCTTTTATTAAAAGATCTGCTACATTATCATCTAAATGAATATGATCCACATTAATTAACTTATTTTCATAACAGTCTCTTATAAAATGATGTCTTATCTCAATGTGTTTTGTTCTAGAGTGATAGACAAGATTTTTAACTATACAAATTGCACTATTATTATCAATATATATCTTAGTGTTCATGAAATTGTACTCATAGTCCAGCAATTGATTTTTGTATCCATAGCACTTGTCCACAACCACTTGCAGCTGCCACATATTCTGCTTCAATTGTGGAAGTGGCCACAATAGTCTGCTTTTTGCATTGCCAAGAGATCAATCTTCTTCCCAGAAACTAACATCCTTTAGTGGTAGATTTTCTATCTTGAGTAGCACCACCATAATCACTGTCTGAATATGCCACTAAGTCAAAAAAAGATTCTTTAGGATACCAAAGTCCTAACTTGGGGTGACCTTTTAGGTACCAAAAGATTCTCTTAACAGCATGGAGATGACACTCTTTAGGTGTCACTTGGTGTCTAGCACAGGCACAGACAGCAAACATGATATCTGGTCTTGATGCAGTGAGATACATTAATGATCTAATCATGGATCTATACAAATGAAGTTCCACATCTTTACCAGTTCTATCTTTTCCCTAAGGATGCTCCCTATCTATGGGAGTATTAGCTGACCTGATATTTAAGAATCCAAACTTGTTGAGAATATCAACAACATACTTGTCTTGTGAGAGGAAGATGACATCTTTCTTTTGTAACACTTGCAGGCCTAGAAAGAAGTTGAGTTCACCCATAGCACTCATTTTGAATTTGTCATGCATTAGAGCCTCAAATTCTCTGCATAACTTAGGATTTGATAAACCAAATATAATGTCATCTACATACACTTGTACAAGCAAAAATTCTCCTTTGTACTTTCTGATAAATAATGTCTGGTCTATGATTACTATTTGTTTCGCAATTATCCAACTTATAATTGGACAAGTACCATACCGAAGCTCTAGTGCTGGTGTGTCCATTACATAGCCTTCCACTTACCTTGTAAACTTTGTAGGGAAACTATGATAATCGTGTAATTCAGTGACTGCATCACATAAAACCCTCTTCAATCAATAGTCTCATTTATAGAAAAGCACTTTTACACATCCATCTGGTAGCTGTAAGTCCCATATAGGAAGCAATAGGCTTAAGAATAATTCTAACTAGCACTCAAAATCCTTGCAACTGATGCAAAGACTTCTTCATAGTCAATTCCCTTTTCCTGAGTATACCCTTGAGCCACTAGTCTGGCCTTGTTTCTAATGACTATTCCTCTTTCATCTCTCTTGTTTTTAAGAACCCATTTTGTTCCAATAGGTCTCACTCCTTTAGGACAGTCAACCAAAACCTAAACATTCTGAATCTTAAACTGTAGAAGCTCTTCTTGCATGGCTTCTACCCAGCTTGGATCTTTGAGAGCATCAAATATTTTCTTGGGTTCTTCTTGAGATAAGAAATATGAAAATAGGCAAAACTGTATGAGTTCAGGATTAGTCTTTTGATGAATGGTGGCTATGAAGCTTTGTTCTTCCATATTCTTGGTCTTTTGTCTAGTTTGGACAGGAGTATCAACAAGACCAATTATCTGACTCTTTGGATGAACTTTATGAAGTCTGAGAGAGGGAGTTGGACTGATTTGAATATCAGTCTCCATGTTGCTTAAATCATTTTCCACTTTATTCAAACTGACTAAAGCAGTTGTATCTCCAAAGACATCTTCTAATCTGTTTTTAAAGGACATAGCATTACCCAAAGATGGTGCCTCTTGATGTCTTGATCCCCTTAGAAATTATTCTTGGGCCACTTGAGCTTACAGGGGGATTAGATAGACTATCAGTGGGAACAGGTAAACTAACAGTGGGAACTTTAGTTTCCATTGTTGATGATAAAACAGGCTCTACTTGATCAGCTGTGTGGTCTTTTGAAGTAGCAGTGGGATTGGTGCTCCCACTGCTTTCAGATACATCAGTATTGCTATCTTGCTCCACTTGAGAATCATCTTTTGCATCACTGTTTCTCATAGAATCATTAGAAGTTCCCATTTGAGCTTCATGAAACCAATTTAGAAGAGCAATGTATCTTAGAGAGGACACATTTTCCTTCAGAGCATCTTCTTTTGTACCTGAAATGTTAGTAGAAGATATTCCTGCAACAACTGGTACATAGTTCATTGATTTGGTTAAAGAATCAATATCAAATAGCCAATTGGGACTAGTTCCTTTCTCAATGGGTTGATTTTCTAAGAAATCCACATTCAAGTTCTCTTCTATTTTCTTGGTTCTTTTGTTAAATACTTTGAATGCTTTACTAGACAGAGAGTACAACAAAATAACCTTCATCTCCTTTAGCATCAAACTTGCCTAAGTGGTCTAAGGTATTAAGGATCATGACATGACACCCAAATGGTCTTAAGAATCCTATAGCAGGAGATCTACCATTAACCAATTCATAAGGTGTCTTATTTTGGGACTTGTTAACCAAAACCCTATTTTGAACATAACAAGCAGTGCTAACTACTTCAACCCAAAAGGTAATAGGGAGTTTAGCATTGGCTAACATAGTCCTTGCAGCTTCAATGAGAGTCCTATTTCTTCTCTCAGCAACACCATTTTGCTGAAGGGTTCTAGCATTACTAAACTCTCTCTTAATACCTTTCTTAGAACATAATTCATCCATCTCTCTATTCCTAAACTCACCCCCATTATCACATCTGATTATTTTTACTTTAAGGTCCTTTAGATTTTCTATCTCTGTTATAAAATTCCTAAGAATGCTACTTGTTTCATCCTTAGATTTTAGAAAGAAAGTCAAAGTAAACCTAGAAAAATCACCAGTCACAGCTAAGCAATACCATTTATGATTAAGGCTACTGACAAAAGTAGGTCCAAAAAAATCCATATGCAAAGTGTGAAGGGGCTTAGAAACATAATTCACTAACTTGGTCTTACAAGAAGCCTTATGTTGCTTTCCTTTCAGACAAGCAACACAAGTAAGGTTATTTTCAAAACTTTTGGAAGGCAAACCTGTAACCAAATTATTCCTAACCAGTTTATTCATGGTCTTAAAGTTCAGATGACCTAATCTTCTATGCCACAACATACTTTCATCTTCAGAGGCCTTGGCAATCAGACAAGTTAAGTTCTTATGAGGGACAATATTTTTCAAGTCAATGGAATACATATTCTGCTGTCTAGGAGTCCTAAGCAACACATGAGAATCATCATCTAACTTAAAATCTTTCCCCAACACAAGGTACTCAGAATCAGTGAACAAAACACTATTTTTGTTATCACAGATTTAAGACACACTGAACAGATTATATTTCAGTTCTTTCACAAAATAAACATTCTCAAACTCAAGTTTACCAATCTTAATTGTACCTTTACCAATAATCTTTCCTCCTCCATGTCCAAATGACACATATCCTCCATCATAAGGTTCATACTCAGACAGATAGGATATGTTGCCAGTCATGTGCCTAGAGCAACCACTGTCCCAATATCCTTTATCATCAATATTATCCTATGGAATGCCCTGCACATTAAGAAAAAGAATGTTAATTCTCTTTAGGGACCCTAGCCATTACTGGTCTTGGGCCTGCTTGACGTATCAATGTAATTGGATTTCTTATAAGATCATTGATTACCATGAGATTTGAGCCTTGATCAACGTTGATTTTGCTTTGGTTTCCAAATCTAAAAAAAGCTGAGGCTGAATGCTTTTCCCTATTTCCCTTAACAGCAGCAACTGTTGGCTTAGCAGTGAGAACTTTTAAGCCAACAGTGGGAAATTTTGTTCTAGCAGTTGGAACCCAAACTTTATTTTTAACTGTTGTTTTTCTTTCAAAGGGTCTTTTTACATGTGAATGTGCTGGTTTAACACAAGATGTCAATTTTGGATGAGCACTATTCAATGTGGATGGGTTTTTCATGTTGTCATGGTCATGGTTTACCCTTGTCCAAATTTTCCCTTTATTGACCCATGTAATTTGTGTGCAGTCAAACTTCAAATGTTCAAAGCTACCACAATTATAACATGCTTTATTTTGCATCACAAAGTCTTTTCCTAGCTGTTGGGATTTTTGATTGTTCCAATTCCTCTGGTTCCCTCTAGGATGATTTTTAGTTTGTTTAGGTGTTTCTTTCTCTCATACTACTTCCTTATTTAACTTATCAAACTTTGCTTGTTCAAAGCTAGGTCTAACAGTTTCATTAACTGTGAAGTCAACCTCACTTTCATTTTCAGAATCCCATTCCTCAATGATTGGAGCACTAAAATTGTTAGACATAACTTTAGGACTTTGTGAGGTGTTTCTGTACATCTTTACATATTTCATAGTTGGTTTCCTAGAATTTTTAATGTTAATAACTTTAAGGACACTAGGATAACCAGTTTCTTTTACAAAGCTGATCATGGGTTTTGATAAAACATTACCAACTGATCCTCTGTGTTTAAAGAAAGAGATACTATCACTTACATCTCTTGGCACATCTATGCTAGGTGTAGGCCTACTATAATCAGTAACAGTGTTATCAACAAACTCAGGTAAACCTATCCAAGACAGATCATTCTTAGGAGGTGAATAGACTTATGCAGGGGAAGGTGGCACAGCAGTATACTCATTAAACCCCAGACCCGTCTTATCCTTAACTGATCTTTGATTCCCAAAGAGACAGTCTAGATCTTTTGCAGAATTTTCAAACTTTTCTATTTTAAAATCTATGCTGTCTTTTTCATTCTTTAACTCCTCTAGTTCATTCCTGAGATTTTCAATTTTATTATCTTTAAGCTCTATATCTCTCTCAAGGACTCTAATTCTTTCACAGAATTTAATTTTATTTTCCTTAAATTCAACCAATCTAGCCTCAACTTGTGATAAACCTCTTTTATAGTTATACAAATCAGTCTCACAATCACTAAGTTCTTCATTTAACTTGATAATCTTATTGTTAAGGTTTTCTGTGTTTTTCCTACATAATTTAGAACAATAAGAATCATCATATACCTCATTATCTGAGCTTGAGCTAGATTTGGCCATAAGAGCATATTTTATTGGAACTTCCTCTTCTTCAGCAACAAGAGCATGATTTTCATCTTCCTCAGCTATGTAACTCCAATCTCATCCAATACCATCAATGGCTATCATTGCCTTAGGAGCAAGCTCTTCCACCTTAGGGTCCTTCTTGTAGCTTTCTCTCCTTCCTTTGTCTTGACTCCTTGGAGCTCTGCACTCTCTAGCAAAATGGCCCATTTTATGGCAATTTAAAGCATTCCACCTTGATTTGTTCCAAACAAGCTACATCAGATCCTTGAATAGCAATCTTTTTACCAGTCTTCTTCCAAAACCTATCAGCCCTCATGATTAGCAAAGCCAAGTTCCACTTTATGTCCATCTCTTCTATATCATCATCATCAATCTGAGTGATGTCCTCATATTTAATTTGAGATCCATTTGGATGAGTAGCTATGTATACACAAACAGTATCATGGCTAAGACTGGAAGCGGAACATCTAGTGCTAGCAGTGAAACTTGAACACCAGAAGTGGAAACTCCTTGAACAGTAGAAACTTCACTTTTACCACTATTGGTGTTTGATGAAGAAATGAAAGCCATATTTTGTGAGTTTGACCCTTCACTCTTTTGTACCTCAGGTTCATAGAATTTGAAATGGTTATACACATCATCCGACTCATTGTGGTCTAGATCATCTTTTATTTCTCAGGACTCCTGGTGTATACTAGCCAATTCTAGTGCATGGACTTGACAAAACTTCTGGTTTAAGTCATCTTGTTCAATTGGGACATCATGAACTCAAGATGACTTACAATAGCCTGCAACCTATTGAAAGTTTGTTCAAGTGTCTCTGATCCTTTAGCCTTAAAGTTACCATATTGTTGTTTCAACTGATTCTTCTTTGTCTTTTTAGTGGATTCATTTCCACCAAAAGTTTTCAAATGGCTTCTCTAGAGTTCTTTGGCATTTATTTCATATTTTGTTGAATCTCAACTGATGTTCATCAGGGAGAGCCAATAGTAGAGTAGTTCTTGCCTTGACATCATTTCTCCTTTTCTGCATGTCTTCAGCAGTTATAGCCACAGTCCTTCCTTTCTTCTTTGTAGAACCTTCACCAGATAATCCTTTGCCTGGTTCCTCTAGAGGGGCTTTGTAGGAGTCACCAAATTCTATGACTTCCCATAGAGCATAGTGTTCATGTTGTAGGTACTGTTGGATTCTGAACTTCCATTGTTCAAACTTTCTAGTGTCAAGAATTGGAAGTTTTGTAGAGGTAGGAGTTGAGTGATTATATGGATCCATTTCTGTTTGTGATGAGGTGATGAGATTAGTATGTTATGCTTCTTTGATCAAAGTTTCTTAACCTGGCTTTGATACCACTTGTTGTTCCCAAACTTGGATCTAATGCCTTAGCTTGTAAGGTTATTGTCACCTTGGATAAATCCAAACTAACAATGAGAGAAACTTTGTTCAGTTGTTTCACCAAAGGTTATGCGGAATCGAACCTTTAATGATTAAGAAGAATAACAATGAAATGAATGAAACAGATAAATGAATAGAACAGTGAATTATACAAAAAGCTTTAATATTATTGATGTAATAATACGAGTACTCAATTAGTACTAGGGTTTACACAACCTTAAAGCTATGCGAGAATGTATTTCCGATTGATATATATTTCTATACTAACCTAAGGACTCCTTTTATAGCACAAGGAGCCCTGTACAAGATAATCCTAACCAAATCTCCTAAATACAAGAGATATACACAGAATATATTCTAAATATAACAATAACGTGTATTTGACTTAGAGTAGTTCTTATCTTCATGCAGCAGTGGAAAGTCTTCAACAGTAGCAAAACTTCTCAGCAATGTAAACATTAGCAGTGGGAAGATTTACTCTAACAGTGGGAAAGGTACTCTAGCAGTAGGAATGAACATGACTAACAGTGGAAATGCCTTAGAGCGTTTTATTCCCAACATGACCCCTTAAATAGCAAAAACGGAGGGACCAACGCTGTAACAAGATTACACTTTAAATACATTACACGTGTACGTTGAGTAAAATCGGATAAAGCAAAACACGCAATCGACCTGCCTACTGGGACGACCTGTGTAATTTATGCAAATATCAATGTTATAAAATCCATCAATACCAACACAATGGGTATCAGGCAAATATTACAGTTGACGGTCCAAGGCAAAGGCAAACAACATGCAGTGCGTTTCACTGTTTCTGACACAGCTCGTCGCGTGGCATTTAATGCAGGAAAATATTTAGTTTGATTGCAAACTTCTTCCCTCACAACTTGGGTTTAGTTTCTCATCTACTCATATTGGTTTTGTTATTTAAGGGTAAATGTAGTCTAACATACTACAGCAACCATAAATTAAGTCATCCACGACCAACAATATTACCTCTTTTGTACAAATTTACTTCATCAAAAGGTCACTAGATATTGGAGATGATGTCACATAAGCAAAGCATACATGCTCGTAGAACCTATGCACCACAACATAAAGTCCTTACTAACGACGACCTTTTACCTCAAATCTTAATCCGATTGCCTATTATCTCTATTCATCTTTTTACAACCGTATCAAAACAATGGCTAAGAATTCTTACATCCCTTGATTTCACCCGTAACCGCAGGTTGATCCAAAACATAGATCCTCCTGCTGGTCTTTTTGTTAATCACGTTACATCTTCATTCCATTGTGTTTTTGTCTCGTTAGATACGAGAATTAAGTCAACAAAATACACTAGCGACAAGTCATTTACTCTTGGCTACACCGAGGCAGTTGTTAATGTTAACATCTTGCAGTCTTGCATGGTTTGTTTCTGTGTATCAATTAGGGAGGGGGCTCATTTTTATTACGTCTATATCATCACTAATCTGGTTAAAATACTTTCGGAAATAGATTATGCACATGATCATTCAAATTTTATAGATGTGCTGGATTGAGATTGGCATTTGACCCTACAAAATCACCTGACTACAAAGTGGTACGTGCTGGAAGAAACTCTTGTGAGATTGTTATACAAATTTACTCTTCAGAGTCCGGCAATTAGACCCTGTGCAGGGAAACATTTACGTACTTCTTATTTGTACATTTTGATAGTGCAATCTATTAGAATGATGCCTTTATTGGCTAGAAACTGAGAAATAAGGGACGCTTACGCAGTACAGTTAAATATTGAGCCATGAGCATCAATTTAACAACCATTGATACTCTCAAGACCATGAGCAACCAATTATAACAACCATGCTTCCAATAATAATAAGCATACGAATACCTCACAAGTTGCATCTGGATGTGAAATTGTTCGAGTCTCTTGGGTGTTTGGTTCTTGTTTGTAGAGATTGTATTGGCTCTAGCAAGTTTACTATCTACCAGATGAGGAAAGGGTGTTCTGTGTGGTCGAGTAAGTACACTGTTAATACTGATGATTTTATGAATCCACTTCCTGAAGGATGGCCAATTCGGTCCATAGTTTGGAGTATTGTTTTGGGAGAAAGGGAAGAGGATTCTTTTATAATCATCAACTTGTCTGCAAAGGTTGTACAATACAACCCTATACCAAGGACTAGGTCGAGATTTATGATATGGGATCTAATGAAATTGCTGATGATTGCCTTCATGGTTTCATTCTGCCTTACGCTATGTATGATGTGGGATATAAAAAACTTGACTATAAGGTTTTTGAATTCATTTCGTCATCTGCTAGCGTTTGATTATCCTTCCTTGTAGAATGTTTATCTAAAATTGTTGTTACAATGGCATTAAAGTTTGTTATAATTAGTTTAAAATTTTCAATGTATTTGACTAATCCTACTTATCAAACATAATATACACTTACAAAATACACACTATACTCATGATAAAAAACCATAATCGCATTAAAGTAATTAAATCGTGATGAAAGAAACATCACAGGGACCAACCGTGGAATAACAAATAAATTAACAGCTATAAATAATGCGTAAGAATGGATTCTGGCGGCGGGAGAGCAGGCAGAAGAAATCCTCACAGGGACCAACCCAAACTACTATTGAAAAACAGTGTATTTACCATAAGTAAATGTTGTAACAAGATATATACCATACATCTGTACATTAAAAATAGTGTAACAGTCGCATGCAATGCCTTTACTGTTACTCCCACAGCTCGATACATCATAAGCTTAGGGAAAATAAAAAGTTCTATTGCATATTTCGTCCCTCGTTACTTGGTTTTAGCTTGTCATCTACTCATCTTGGTTTCGTTATTTAAGTGTAAATTAAGGCATCCACAACCAACAATATATTAACTCTTCTTCTCTAAAAACTAAATGTTGACTACATATTGGTGATGATTTCAGAGGAGCCCAACACAAATGCTTGAGAAACCTATGCACCACCACATAAAGTCCTTACTAACCATGACCTTTTGACTAAATTGTTTATCCGATTACCTATTCTCTCTATTCTTCTCTTTACATGCATTTCAAAACAATGGCTCAAAATTCTCAAATCCCCAGCTTTCACCCTGATACGTAGCCTGGATTCTCCTGCTGGCCTTTTGTTAATCACATTAGATCTTCATTTGATTGTGATTTTGTGTCATTAGATCCGAATTAAATCAGAAATACACTATCGAAAAACTCCCTTCCTCACTCTTGGATCCATTGAGGAAGCTGATAAAGTAACGATATTGCAATCTTGCAATGGTTTGCTTCTGTGTATTGGTTCGCCGAGGCATGCTTTTGATTACGTATATAATCCATCTACTATTTTGTTGAAAATCCTTCCGGAACCGGATTACGCGAATGTTGATTCTAATGTTTATGATGTGCTGGATTGAGGTTGGCATTTGATCCTACAAAATCACCTTACTACAAAGTGGTGTATGCTGGACGCACATGTTCTGACATTTTTATACAAATTTACTGTTCAGAGAAAGGCAATTGGAACTACTTCTTTTTTCTACATTTTGACAGTGCAATGTATTAGAATAATGCCTTACATTGGCTAGAAACCGAGAATAGCCAGCTTACGCATTACAAGCTAAATATCGAATACCCCGATCATCCAATTATAACAATCATACAAATCCTTCAAAGCTTGCAACAAGGAAGAAACTTCTTCAAGTCTTATGGCAATATACTTCCAATGATAATAACCATACAAATACCTCACATATTGCATCTGGAAGGGAAATGTTCCGATTGCGTGGGTGTAGACTTCTTGTTCTAGAGATGTTTTGCTTAGCGAGTTTAGTATCTATGAGATGATGAAAAGGAGTTCTGTTTGGTCGGTTAGGTACCATGTTGATACCGATGACTTTATGACTCCACTTCACGAAGGATGGTCGATTTGGTCTACTGTTTGGAGCATTGTTTTGGGAGAAAGGGAAGAAGATTCTTTTTTGGTCATCAACTTGTCTGGAAAGGTTATAGAATACAACCTAATATCAATGATCTGCGAGAAATGTATGATATGAGATCATAATCAGTTACTGTTGATTATCATGATGGCGTTCTTCGCTGGTTCATTCGCTGTTGCAATGTATGTATGCGACATAACAAGTTGCTTCATAGGTTTATGAATTCATTCCGTTCATATGCAAGTGTTTGATTATCCTTCCTTGTAGAATGTTTATTTGAATTTATTATTAGAATGGTTCACTAAGGTATTTGGGGACTGTCCAAAGCCTCTCACAAACAACATGATGAAGTAATTTGTTGTAATCAGTTTAAATTTTCAAGTTAATTTGATTAATACTTGTTATCAAACATGATAATCCCTAAACAAAATACACTTTGTATTCATATTAATTCAAGGTTAACAACCATCACCGGTTAATTATAAATGGCGGGAATAAACAATTTAGCCAGAGAAAATTTTCTCTCACCATGCCATGGGAATTCAGCGGGAAGGAGAAAAGAAAGGCCTCACAGGGACCAACCGCACAATAGGAAAACGAAAAAAATAAAGGAACAGTAAATGTTACTGTATTAACAAAGTAGTCAGGGACCAACGACGCAACACGAAATAATAGCGAAAAGACGATACTGCCCTTCAACAGAAACACGACGTGGCAAGGATAATGACGAAGATAACCACTGTTACCCATAACGGAGTGCCAGTGACCAAACGGGTAACTACAGTGTCAAATAGGGACCCCGTATGAGAGTCCATGTTATCTAGGGACCAAACTTGCAAACGGGGTAGAGTTTGGGGACGAACAAAATCTGGTTACTATTTGATGATTTTCATCCAATAACAAACTAATTGTTAAACTCATTAATATTTTAACTTCTTTCACGTTATTACTGTTTGTACAAAATTATATGGTAGGTTATGTGGATGGTCTAGACTTTTAAGAAACGTGGTCTCTTGATCGTCAAGAGTATCTTGAACTAACAAAAAAGGGACTATGGATCTCCCGATAAGAATAAATGTCACACCCCCAGACGGGGCATGAACGGAAACACGTGTCCGAAGGCGTGACGTCATAATATACATCACACAAAGCACGAGGGACGACCACTAATAGACGTTTTAAAAATTATAACTCGTTGTATTATTTAAAAATAGATAAGTTTTACAAGATTTAAAAGAAATTAAACATTTGCGGAATCGTAAGTAAAATATAGCGGAAGCATAATTTGGTTTTCAAAAGACAACGAGTATGAATGAGAAATAAAGTCTTGATAAATGGTCTCGTAGACTCCACATAGCACATCAAAGAAGTCCAAAGCTAATCACCTGAGAAAAAACATGCTTAAAAATGGTCAACATAAAGTTGGTGAATTCATAGGTTTAAGTAAAATATTTATGAGGATAAAAAACGTTTAGTGAATACAGCTTCACTCAAAGTATTATGAAAAGTATTTAGCAATTTGAAACGTTCAACGAAAGCAGTGTGGACCACAAGTTATAAAATGCACGTGACAGTTATAACAGATACAACTCACATAAAAGGCATTTACGTTGCACTAAGCTCATGATACTGAGGCTAAATGTAATGGAAGCATGCAAAATGCTTTAATAAACTTCCCCTGACGGGTGCCAACATGGCGTTTCATCTTATCACTCGACATGGTATACGTCCGTTGATCATGTAAGAGCTACTTACACGGACGGGGGTGATTAGTCCCAATAGATCTATCTACAACACTCGTGCTCACAATCTAACTGATCATAAGTAACTAACGGGTCATGATAACTCGAGCATACAAGTTTCAACATTTACTTAGGCAACACGTAAACAAGATGGGAGAAAACGTAAAGCATTTGTGTCCAATGTAGAAGTAACTAGCATATTTCCAAAAGAAAAGCTTTAAGTAATTGCATCCATAAGTAAAACAAAGTTTGATATTAATCATGTAACCGAGTTTGCAAATGAACATTTATAAAGGTTTAAAATCATTAGAGTAAACAAGTTTGTAAACGAGCATGTTCTCACCCCAAAAGTTATAAGGTAAATATAAAACAAGTAAAACGTGGGGCTATGAACTCACCTCGATGTTGCAGAATAATTAGCAGAGATGCAAATAATAAGCACATCACAAACGGAAAACGGAACGGCTCGACCAATAAGTTACGGCTTAACTTAACGGCTATATCCTACTAGTTTAGGATGATGAATTTGGGTTTTCTGATGGATGAGTACATCAATGCGACATGTTGATAAAAGATTTGGATTACAAGTTGTAAGAGTTTGGTGGTTGGTTAAATAAAATAAACCGAAAGGTAAAAAACAAAGTATGTAATATATTCCGTATATATTACCTATGAAAGACAAGAAAAATATATAATGCGTGGCGAGTGTTATATATAAGAAAAAAAGACTAGAAAGATAAATATTCGAAGTATATAATATTTCGCAAGTATTTTATAAGAAACGTGAGAAAAATAATTGTAACAATATAATTCGACACGTGTTTGAAAATCACCAAGTAAATTAATAAAGAGTTCTTGCATAAAAGTAAACACACGTTTTAAAGTTACGAATTAGATAAATAACGTTTTTAAAGTTTTTACAAAAATTATTATTTTGTCTATTAGTCGGGAATTATAAAATAATATTTTATAATTTAGTATTTCGTTACGCATTTTAACTAAACTAGTTGTCTTGTTTATAAAAGTATAGTTTTCGTTTATTTACCAGTTTATTGTATCATTACAAATTAATAATCTTAATACTATATCTCGTTCTTTTATCGGTTTTCTAAAATAATAGAAATTTTAGTGAAAAATACTAAGTACAGAAATCTTTAGAAATTTCGACTTGACCTATTCGTTTATACAACGTTTCCCATTTTTACAAAACTCAACGTTTTCCACTTTAATCAAATCCATGTTGCAAAATACGCGCGTGTTGCAATATATATCTAGACTAAAGCAAATAAGAAACAAAAATAAATAAAACCAAACACACCCCTTATTGGGGTTGCTGTCCCAAACGCACCCTTTGGGGCGGTTAAACAACGAACCAAATGCACCCTATGTGTTGTTAGAACCAAACACACCCTATGTTGTTAAACGCAAATCCAAACACCCCTATACATTACTCACACAAACACCGTTCTCATAAGTATAAAACCTTTAGCCTCCTCTTTACATGAACACATTGACACAGTCTTAGGCAACTTAAAATACGTGGACCGCTAGTAGGAGCAGACATGTAAAATTGTTTGTAATTTAGGAGCATTTTAAGTTATCAGACATGTAAAAAATTTTGTAATTTATTCTGGTAAATAAATCTGTAAAATGTGGAAATTGATCCGCATTAAGGATAGAACCTGCAAGTATATATATAGTATTTTTCAACGAGTACCAATAGGATAGAACCTACATTAAGCTTTAAGGATAGTATATATATCATTCAATGAGTACCGAGAGGAGGCCAAAGAGCAAATTTTGAGTAGAATCAAAGTGACAAGATATATTCCGGACAAAACCCGGCTATATCCGGCCAAGACCTGACTAGATCCGGCTATAACCGGCCAGGCAATATCCGGCTTTTTCGGCAAAGACCCGGCTGTATTCTGTTGGACCCGGCTAAGACCCGGATATTCCGGCCAAAACCCCGGTTGTTTCCGGTTTGACCCGGCCAAGAACCGGATATTCCGACCAGGACCCGACTGTTTCGGTTAGACCCGGATATTCCTGCCAAACCCCGGCTGTACCCGGCTGTTTCCGGTTAGACCCGGCCAAGACCCGGATATTCCAGCCAAAATCCCGGTTGTATACTGTTATAAACCCGCCACGAACCGATATTCCCTACCAAGCCTCGGCTTTCCCGGTTAGACCCCCCAAACCCGTATTCCGGCCAAAATCCCGGTTGTATACTGTTAGACCCGGCCAAGAACCGGATATTCCTACCAGGACTCAGCTGTTCCCGGTTAGACCCGCCCAAGACCCGGATATTCCGGCCAAAACGCTCTGTTGTTGTTTCAAGTACAATAGCAACAAGCAGACTGTTTATTACTGAGAGAATTGAGTAAAGCTTAATCCTTTTGTTGTGCTTTTGGAGACCAGGTATCAGTCACTATGTGATTTTTGTATGTTCTAGTTTATGAAATGCTGTTTTTCTTACCATCTTGACCAGCTTGTTCAAGGGGCCGCAACTTATATAAGCTAGACTTGCACTCGTCTGAGTCGTACTAGTGACGAGTGATGGTTTTACTTGTTCAAAATAAATAATTTTTTGTTTGGTTAAACTCCAGACACTTTGAGGGACAAAGTGAATAGTAGTAACAAGCTCAAAATGGGTAGGTTTAAGAAATTCGGCTAGTTTTTAAAGCTGAGTTGAGATGACACGAGTATATTATAATCTTCATCTCTGAAAGGAATGTTGCTACAGTTTTACACATCTGATCTGCTTGCCATTTCCTTTTCCTGAGGCCAAAGGTTGTAAATAGTGTTCCCTATTTCCCTACAACTAATCAATTCACATCCATCTACCCTACCAAATAGGAAGGAGCCATGCCAATCATCTAACTGTTCCATCACTGCATATGTCTACTGAACCGAATCAAGTCCAGCGTAGTAAGTATACTGTTATCCGGCTTGCATTAATGCCCAACTGAACATCATAATAGAGGACATCACAAAACGTTAAGACTTTTTTAAACATATTGATGAAACGCATCGACGAAACGAAGTAGTTTTGGCTCCACCAGCCATCTATGCTTCCGGTTAACTCTCGTTGTGCCTCTCTCGTTCCTGAAAAGATACCATCATTCACTCTGAAAAACACACATACAAAGGGGAAAAATCAGCATTAGCATGAAAAGTCATAAGAAACAACAACTTGATACATGCTTCAACAAGTAATGCCAAAAAAATTAAGCACCTTCCACACCCATCTTCTTAGTGGAACACTCTCAATCATACCAACACTCCTTAGCCTTTTGACTCCAGTTGCGCCCATAGGACCATCATGCCCGCATGAACTCACGACCACCTTTGCTTCCATCACATTAGGGTCCAAACACGATTGTGTGTCGTGATTCATTGTTACCAGAGCCCAGTTAGTGACCACCCCAGCAACTCTCCTTCTTGGATGATTATCTCCATCTGCACCAGCGTTGAAGACTTCACAGTTGGGACGGGCTAAAGAGCTTAATCATGATGGTGGAGTGAAATAAGGCGGCATGTGTGATCACGACGTGTCTTCTTGCTCGTCGTATCCTCGTTTCCTCCTGATCCATCGCACACCTCCTGTCTCGACAATTGTTCAATTATCGCAACCTGGCCAATAGTATTAATAACAATTTAGGATTGAACTTTCGAAGCTTTCAAATAACATATTCTTCAAACAATCACACCTAATGGCTGTGACTAACATCTTTCACAGTGTGGGGATGTTTTTGTAAAAGATTTTGTGAACAGTTAGTAATGTTTTGACTTTCACAAAAAAAGATAAGCTAATAATTAAGGTCATATATGGGTCTTCTAGTCCTAAATTACTTGAGTGACATACTTATAGATCATCGATCACAAAACAAAAGTAAGTTACTTCAAACAGTACTTATATAGTACCTACAAAGGTATGTTACATACATCATATGAAAATATAAAATACTCATGAGTCATGACAGTAAACATTAGTTTGTTACAGTTAGCCAGATGAAATTTTCTTATCATAAGACTAGTAACGAGTGAATATGTAACCTAACAATGGGTTCTTACTGAGCTGCATAACACAAGACAAAACCACATCAAGTTCCCAGTATCAGACATGTAAAAAATGTTGTAATTTGACCCACATTCAATGAGTACCGACTACCGACAGGAGGCCAAAGAGCAAATTTGGAGTAGAATCAAAGTGACAGAAATACATTCCACCAGGTAAACAAGTCATGTCTTCATATACATAAACCACCACTATACGAACAAAACCCGGCTATATCTAGCCAAGACCCGACTAGACCCGGCTATATCCGGCCAAGACCCGGCTTTATCCGGTTTATCCGGAACACGCTATTCCGGCCAAGACACGCTGACCTGTTGGACCCGGCCAAGACCCGGATATTCCGGCCACAACCCGGTTGTATCCGGTTAGACCCGGCCGCCAAGACCCGGCTATATGTGTAATATTTTAGTTATTAGTATTGAACTATTGTTGTTGTTTCAAGTACAATAGCAACAAGCAGACTGTTTGAAGCTTAGCTTTTTAAAGCTGCCTTCTAAGCTTATTTAGATCATCTTGGCCCAAGTGGTCGGAACTTATATAAGCTATACTTGCACTCGTTTGAGTGCTATACTTGTCTTACAAGAGGTGATATGTTCACTAAGCTAACCACTGATTGTTATTACGTGTTGGCAGAAACTTGTACATGTAAGTTGTAAATAGTAAATCATGTCAAATGTTGAAATTGACCACAATTAGGATCATAGTTCAAGTTCCCATTATTAATCACGTAAAAAATGTTGTAAAATATTCTGGTAACTAAATCTGCCAAATGTGGAAATTGACCCACATTAAGCTTTAAGGATAGAACCTACAGGTATATATATGGTATCATTCAATCAGTACCGACACGAGGCCAAAGAGCAAACTTGGAGTAGTATCATCAAACTGTTTCTCAATGCAATCTACTTCCTTCACACACCTGGTTTTAATTGCAGAAACTGTTCACCACTGGATAATGTCTGCTTAACCGAATAAGAAATCCAGTTCTAGTCCATGTATACTGTTTGATCCGGCTTGCAATCAATGCCCACTTGACACGAGGCCAAAGAGCAAACTTGGAGTAGTATCATCAACAATAGAGGACATTACAAAACTTCAAGACTTTTTACTAACCGGCTTATCTGTTACTATTTCCAATAAGTATAACTAGAACAATAATAGAGCCACATGATGCAACAAAATCATTCCATTTTCAAAATCAGTTACTAGTACATTTCTTTTTCTCATTAACTCGATCAGGGCACGTTTGGTACAGAGAATTTCAGATATTAGAAATGAAGCATAGAATTGATTTCTTAGAAATGAAATCCAGTGAGAAAGTTTATTGAATTCCACTGTTTGGTAGCGTGAAAAAAATAATAATCACGCAAATCTTTTTTTCCTTTTAAAAAATATTTAAATAGAAAAATAAATAAATAAACAAATAATAATAATAAGAAATATTATTATTATAATAAATAATAATAATAATAATAATAATAATAATAATAATAATAATAATAATAAAATAATAAATAATAATAAATAATAAATAATAATAAATAATAAGTAATAATAATAAATAAATAATAATAAATAATAAATAAAATAATAATAGTAATAATAATTTGCAAAACCAGTCATATAGGATTATGCGGAAATTCAACTTGGAAACCAGTCATATAGGATTGGCAAGATTGATTATGAATCTACCCTCAATATCTATAACAATACATTTGCAAAACTTGTGAAAAATGAAAGCTGTGACGCGCTTATGAATAATTTCACTTCTCCGGAGCCTCTTTTATATTCCATTTCAATAGCTCCATTCATCACTCTCTTCAAATGTGCAAAAAATGTCACTTATTTTGACCAACCTAAATACAATAGCCACACCAGATGCAATGATTACAATTTCTACTACCAGTATATGATCAACAATGCAACAATTCCAAGTGATATCCCACATTCATGTCAGGTAATACAGTTGCCGGTACAGCAATGGGAATTTGACAATGAAGGACATAATCAGACCAATATATTTTCTTTTCTCTATTCTTACTTTACTATTTCATTTAACTTCTGTCCTCGGTGTCAAAAAGAGGGCAGCCAGTGTCATCTACATGATGGAAATTACCAGTGTTTAGACGCCAAAAAGGGTATTTATTTCCTGACTATATTATGGCAGATTTTAGGGATTGAGTCCTCACGTAGTAACTTATTTTTTCGATAATGTTTTGATTAATATGATTTTTTGGGCCCATGTTGTTACCCCTTAGTCTATCTAAAAACCTTCCTAGGCCATATTATCTATACGTTATTTATATATTTCTCTATAGTTGAAGCAAAACAAACATTTCTGACATGGTATTTTGAATTATTCCCAGTAGCAGCAGCAAGAAATTTAGCATGGGTGAAACTTCTGTTAGGTAATTTATAATCAGCATCACTTTTTGTTGCCTTAAACCCACTATTTCACTTTATATAATGAACCACGAATGATACACTTTTAGTTTCGCCCCTTTAAAATTATCATGAGTTTTCATTGTATTTGTAAGAGAGAACCTGGGAGGGTTGCTGCCTCTTGCCGGGCTTCTGTTTTGTCGTGGTGGGGACAGCTCAGAATACTGCCTACAATTTGGATATCTGCTATAAATCAATTTTTTTATAAGGTAACTATTAGCAACTAAAAATATAAAAACGCATAACAGTAAATTCATTCTTTTAGCCTTTTTCCCAAGCAAAAATATACCCAATAAAAAAATCAGCATCAAAACAGTCGACAACCCTTTATAATAACCTTTTCCGCATACGAAAATGACATTTAAAACCCTTGTAAAACGTCACTGTCCTATAACATATCAGCTCTATTGTGGTTGACCATCACATTTCAAATTGCATTATTTCTAAAAACAAATTGTTATATAATCTCAAGTTGCATGTATAACTCACCTTTCAATGTCCATCTTCCGGGAGCTGCACCACATGCTAGTGTTTTCGATTGATATGTCAGGTCTGTTGAAAAGCATTTTTGGTGTTAAAAATCTTTCCATGGGAAAATGAAATTATAACCACAGAATTTTTTGTCTGACATTTTCGATGAACCTATGCAATCGTGGCTGCGTTGAAGAAGCCTTGATTACATTCTCCCGATTATATCACCTATATAAACACAAAGTTGTAAGTTAAACATTTCATCAAACACATTATATGCATAGTTCAAAATGTTAATCACACAAAAAACCCAAAGATCCAAACTTTAATAAATCCCGATTCACCAATATAGTAAATTAGGTCTTAAAACCACATCAAATTTAAAAGTCATCATGAAAACAATAATAGAGATACTTACTTGTTTCAATTTAAAAAACCAAACTTTAAACATTAATCTTCTCCAATTCCACCACCGTAGTTGTTTCGCCCGACAGAACGATTTAGGGATATGTAAATATTTATTGATTTGGGGATTCGGTGAAGATAACAAGGAAGATATGTGGGATTTGGTAGTATACAACTGAGTGGGAGAGATACATAGCAAAAAGAGGGGGGCACGTGGAAGGTAGACCCAAAGAAACGGCATTCAATGCTGCCTCGCCTCGGGGCAACAATCCTGCTCTTTAGTATAAAGGAGTAATTGTTATGATAACGAGACAAAATGGGTTTATGCAAAGGAAGTTCACTCTTGACTATTTTTCGTTTGCCGAAGTAATCTTCGTTTTATGAAAACACAAAAAGATACCGAAATAAATACCGCTAGTTATTAAATGAAAACGCGAAGAGAGAGATGCAACCGAAAAAATATATTTTTATTAAAATTTAAACATTTTCTTTTATAAAATTAGTTGATTAAATTGCCCTCTTGTATAAATATGAAATATCATTTTGTGAGTATGACTTGCTTTTTATTATTATTGTGACATGATCTTTAGTATATACATAAATATAATTTACATATGTATTATTAGAGTTGAGATCAATGAAGATTTAATATTTATCAAAGATTCAATGGACCAATCATAGCCACTCATTTTTTATTAAATTAAAAAAAACTCACTTTTTACCTTTTTTTTTTAATTAAAATATCTTACAAACGGTAAATCTTCTCCAATAATAGAGATACTTGCTTGTTTAAAAGTCATCATGAAAACAATAGAGATACTTACTTGTTTCAATTTAAAAAACCAAACTTTAAACATTAATCTTCTCCAATTCCACCACCGTAGTTGTCAGAGGAGTTCGCCCGACAGAACGATTTAGGGATATGTAAATATTTATTGATTTGGGGATTCGGTGAAGATAAGAAGGAAGATATGTGGGATTTGGTAGTATACAACTGAGTGGGAGAGATGGTGAAGGAGAGAAGAAACACATGGGGGCACGTGGAAGGTAGACCCAAAGAAACGGCATTCAATGCTGCCTCGCCTCGGGGCAACAATCCTGCTCTTTAGTATAAAGGAGTAATTGTTATGATAACGAGTACAAAGGTTTTGCGGCGGAGTCACTCTTGACTTATTTTTCGTTTGCCGGAATGTAATCTGTCAGTTTTATGAAAACACTAAAAGTTTCGAAAATATATTCCGCCAGTTTTATGAAAACACGGAGAGAGATGCAACCGAAAAGTATATTTTTATTAAAATTTAAACATTTTATTTTGTAAAATTAGTTGATTAAATTGTTGTCTTGTATAAATATGAAATATCATTTTGTGAGTATGACTTGCTTTTTATTATTATTGTGACATGATTTTTAGTATATAGATAAATATAATTTACATATGTATTATTAGAGTTGAGATCAATGAAGATCCAATATTTATCAAAGATCCAATGGACCAATCATAACCACTCATTTTTTATTAAATTAAAAAAAACTCACTTTTCACCTCTTTTTTAAAATTAAAATATCTTGCAAACGGTAAATCGTTAAAGGACAAAAAATACACCACCGCGACGAGAATTAAATCGTCTTTCTAACGAGGAGCACTTTGATATACTTTCGACGAACTTTTTTTTCGATTTTATTTTTTTGTCACGTCTGAAAAAAATCATATGTGATTTGTATCACAATCACATGTGATTTTTCAAGACGTGACTGAAAAATAAAATTGAAAAAAAAGTTCGTCGAAAGTATATCAAAGTGCCCCTCTATAGAAAGATGATTTAATTCTCGTCGCGATGGTATGTTTCGTTTTGCGTAACGATTAACGGTTTGTGAGATATTTAATTTTTAAAAATGAGGTGGAAAGTGGGTTTTTTTTTAATATGTATTTTTTATAGCCATTGGATCATATATAAATGAAGGGTGAAGATGAAGTCTTTAGATCTATGCTAAAAAGGTGATCTTTATTGAACCTTTGCCTGTATTATTATGTGCAAGTTCCGTACTTTTTCTTTGTGATAAAAAAAGCCAGCTTGACATATGTATATTTGTGAAAGGACATATGAGAACACTATGGTCAAATAAGGGGTAAATCATAAATGAAATATGTTATAATAATCAACGTAGGTCCAATTTAAAAATATGTTATAGCAGCCCACAAATAAATCATTAGCTCAAAGCTATTTTGGCATTTAGTGATGATGTTATAGATAAATTAGTTGTACCACATTACTATTACTATATATAATATTTCCTGGTGAAACGTCGTCGTTTCGGCACCTGGCCGAAAACGACAGCCCAAACACAAAAGCCGGCCCAATGAGTTAAAAAAATTACAAAAATACCCTAACACTATGCGACAAATTATGAAAATTACCTTCAACTTTTAGCTATTTACGACTTCTTTATACAATAAACTTTATTTATCAAATATGTAACACATATCTACCGATCCATTCAGGAAAAAAAATACGAGCAAAAAAACTCCGAATTGCGAACAAAACGAGCCCAATATTTTAATGTTTCTAACATACGTACGATTTTATAACAAATGTTGAAGTTTAATAATATATATTTTTTTAAAACTTTCAAAACACACCCCTAAACTATCTAATAAGTTTAAAATAAACGACATGGGTCAATGACATACAATTCTATAAAAGATTAAATTATATAAATAACCCTATACTTTTTTGGCATTTACGACTATTTTATTTAACAAACTTTCTTTGTTAAATATTTAACAAATATCCGGCCTCTTCTTTGATAAAAAATATACCGATGAGTCGGCCTGTACATTACGAACAAAATAAGCCCATTATTGATATCTTTCGAGATATGTACGATTTTATAAAAGAACATTGAAGTTTAATAAGCATTTTAAAAAAAATTACGAACTTTCACAAAACCCCAACATATATAAAAGAAGTTATAAAGTTACCATCGAAAACCCTCCAACTTTAAAATATACCCTTCCGCTTTAAAATATATCACAGCGACAACCCATGATATATAACGTGACATTAAATAAATATAAAACCCTTCACCTTAAAAAACGCAAAAAAATCCAACACAAAAGACTTTCAAGTTTTTGAACACCATTCATTCAATCCCGCTACGAAAGGCTCTTCCTCAGCAACATCTTGCGGAAACCAAATTCGCATACGATCGTGTAAACAATGAGATTCAGCTGATGTACCAAGTATTTCTAACATATGAAATCTGTCATTGAAACAAATATAAAGAAACTAATTTGGTTATGTAAATGAAATGGTCACAAATATATCTTAAATAAACTAAACCAGATAATAATTAGCCGCCTGTAATACTCCCCAACACTCCGTGCAGGTTTTCATCTCATTAGATATAAACAAACAAATAAGCCCCTTAACTAGAAAATTCCCATGAAAGGGCACTCAACCATTAAAAAAATTATGTTAAAAACATAACTAAAAAAATCACAAGCTCGACAAATAAATAAATAAGGCTTCGCAGCAATGCGCGGGCATCATATTTCTTGTTTTTATTATTTAGTGTATGTGAAATAAAGTTTAGGTATTTAAAAAGAACATGAAGTAGCTAGTAAAACAAATAAATTTAGTATTATGATGAGTTAAGAAATGGTAAATTCCTTCACCCACCACCGAAACAACCAATTGTAAAGTAAGCACGATATTTTTATTTCTTTGAGCCACACAAAGTAAACCAGAGAATGTCAAAATTTTTATTCTCTCAAAACATCTTTCATCAACACAA
>BQNB010015128.1:29903-46212 GCA_026074375.1 Tanacetum coccineum | reverse complement strand
TCTATATCTTGATTTTTGTACTTTGACGTAGCACCCCATTGTTACCTTTCTGCTGCGACCTGATTTTGGGGGTGTTACACCTAACACTATCAAAGAGTGTTCGTATTAATATATTGAAGCTTATTGTTTTGGTTATATTCATTGTTATTCATTACTGTTTCATTGTTCATATTTCTTAGTGATATAAACTAGATTTCGCATAGTTTATATCATTCATTCAAAGTTTCATTCTTAGTACTTTTGGATTTATCCAATGATACTAAACATTATATCAAGCTAAGGAGTTAAAGATTTATTCATTGGGATCCACAAATAGTATCAGAGCTTGTGTTGACAAGATGGAGGCAGGAACTACTACTACTACTCTTACTGTAAAACTTCTTATCCTTAACCCAGCAGAATATGATCTCTGGCTAATGAGGATAGAACAATACTTTCTTATGACTGATTACTCCCTTTGGGAAGTAATTAAGAATGGTAACAAAGTATTAAAGAGCACTGATGGAACAGTTGAGCAAGTCTATGAACCTACTTCAACAGAAGTAAAGCTGGACAGGAAGAATGAGAGGAAAGCAAGGGGAACTCTGTTGATGGCACTTCCCAATAAGGATCAACTCAAGTTTCATTCATACCAAGATGCAAAATTGCTCATGGAAGCTATAGACAAGAGGTATGGAGGAAACAAGGAATCCAAGAAAGTTTAGAGGACACTACTCAAGCAACAATATAAGAACTTTGCAGGATCAAGTTCAGAAACATTGGATCAAACTTTTGATAGGTTGCAAAAACTTATTATTCAGTTGGAGATTCAAGGCAAAGTTATTGCACAAGAGGACATGCATATAAAACTGTTGAGAAGTCTTCCATCTGAATGGAAGACTCATGCTTTGATATGGAGGAACAAAGAGTAAATAGAGACCATCAGTTTGGATGACTTGTACAACAACTTGAAGATATATGAACTTGAACTTACAGGATCATCAAGTACAAGCCAAAATCTACAAAATATGGCTTTTGTCTCCTCCAACAGCAGCACAAATGAAGCAGATAACACTGCTTATGGAGTTAGTGCTGCTCAAACTTAAAGTAATCATGTTAACTCTACATCTGTAGATAACCTTAGTGATGCTGTGATATGTGCTTTTCTAGCAAGTCAGCCCAATTCTCCTCAACTTGCAAGAGATGATCTAGAACAAATTGATCCTGATGACCTAAAAGAAATGAATTTACACTGGGAGATGGCCATGCTGACAATCAGAGCTAGAAGGTTCATCAAGAGAACATGCAGGAAGTTGGATATCAATGGTCAAAGAATTGGTTTTGACAGATCAAAAGTGAAGTGCTACAATTTTCATAAAAATGGTCACTTTGCAAGAGAATGTAGAGCTCCAAGGAATCAGGAAAACAGGGGAAGAGAGAATGGTAGAAGAACCGTCACAGTGGAAACTCCCACTGAAAATGCCTTGATTGCTCAAGATGGAATAGGAGGGTATGACTGAAGCTACCAAGCTGAAGAAGAGCATCCTACAAACTTTGCATTGATGGCATATACATCTTCAGGAAGTTCTTCCAGCTCAGATTCTGAGGTAGATTCTTGTTCTACAACATGTGTAAAAGCTTATGCTACTCTCAAAGAACAATATGACAGTTTGAATTTTGATTACAATAAGTCTCAATTTAATTTAGTATCTTATAAAGCAGGTTTAGAGTCAGTAGAAGCTAAACTAGCTCACTATAAGAAAAATGAGGCAGTGTTTGAAGAGAGCATTAATGTTTTAAAACTTAAAGTTAGACTAAGAGATAATGCCTTAGTTGAATACAAAAATAAATTGGAAAAAGCAAAAAAAGATAGAGATGAGTTAAAACTAACATTAGAGAAGTTTCAAAATTCATCTAAATCTTTGAATAATTATTTGCTTGAAAGTCAAGTTAATGGTAAGTCTAAAACTGGACTTGGGTATAATGCAGTTTCTTCTAATGCAGTTTCTCCTTAAGTAGAAAGTTTTGTAAATACATATAATATGTTAAAGAAACGGGAGATTGAAAAGGCCAGATCAGATAAGGGATATCAGGCATACCCCACTATCTTATACCGGAACTCATGCCACCACAAACTTGAGTCAATATTATAGCTGAACAATTGAAAGTGAGTTTGTGGATTACGTCTCTAATGAAGTATAATATTGTTGAGATCAAATCAAGAATCAGGCTAATCAGGGTGTAAGTTGAAACTAATTACTGTTTAGGAAGAACAGTTTAGTCCTCTAGATTATTGGGATTGGAATTCTCTGATGATGAGGTAGATATTCACACCTATAAACTGCTAAACCTAGCATTGAAAAGATAAAATTTGTTAAGTCTGCTAGGAAAACAGTAGAGAAGATAGAAACACCTAAACAAAACAAACATTATGTAACACCCCCAAAAATGTGTCGCAGCGGAAATATGTCCGGGAGTGTTACTTCATAATACAACAGCACATGATACAAGAGAACGACCTCTAAATGTGTCGTTTGAAAAATAATCTCGTTGATTTTCTTGAAATTGATATAACATTTGTCCCATAGTTGCATCACTACAAAAAGCTTGAAACAATCATCGAGAATTTTGATCATATGTAATGTACGTAGAAATCCATGAATGAAATCTTGTCAATTTAGACTCCAATGCACATCAGATAATCCAAGCATCTAATTCACCTGAGAAAACATGCTTAAAAATGTCAACATAAAGTTGGTGAGTTCATAGATTTTTGTAAATGTAAATGTTGAATTCAAAAGAGTATAGTGCCTACTGCTTCACTGCAGTATAATGAAAAATGTTTAGTAATCAGTAATGTTCAACAAAGTAGTGTGGACCACAAGATTTCCAAAATGTATGACTACTATAACAAATGCAGTATCACATAAATAATATCTACTGTTGCGGTAAGTTCATGACACTGAAGCTCGACATCTATGTATGCAATTTAATGCAAATAAAGGCCTATGTAGATGTTCAAACCCATAAACATCTAAATTGCTCCGACATGTATGCATTCGTGTTTCAGTATTGTCGAAACTAGTGAGAGCTACTCACCCGAATAGGGATGTCAATCCCAAATAGATCTATTTATACACTCGCGCTTCCTCAACCGGTCCTCCGGTCAAGAATTTAACAGTTCATGATAATGGGCAATGCTGGGTTATGTTACTTAGGCAAACACATAAACAGGAAATGATAACCGAAAATACTTGTGTCAAAAAATAAAGTAACCATCATATTCGTAGGAGCTTTGAGTACTTAAATCCATAAGTAGAAAAAGTGTGATATAAATCAAGTATGTAAACCAAGTGTGTAGAATAGTATGTAAAAGATATTGTAAAGGAATATGTAAACAAGTTGTATTGAGCATGTATTCTCCCCCGATATTTGTAAAGTAAATGTAAAACAAGTGACAGAGGGACTATAAACTCACATCGATGATGAAGAACGACTGGCGGGAATGCGCGTATTAAGCGCCAGACAAAACGGAAACTGGAACGACTCGACCAAGAAGTTGTGGTTTGCCTTAACGATTATATCCTAATAGCGTAGGATGATATACTTAGGTTTCCCGATGAATGAGTATATCAACGTAACACATTGATAAAAGATTTAGATTTAAAGTTGTAATAGTTTGGTGGTTGGTTAAATAAATAAATCAAAAAGCATATATAATTCATAGGGTGAATCATATAGCAGAGTATGTAATATACCCCGTATATATTACATATGAAAATAAACAATTATATAATTCATATGGTGAATTCTACAATAAGACAAAACAATCAAATGACTAATTTGAAGTACATAATACTTTGCAAGTATTATTTAAGAAACGTGAGTAATTAATTAAACAAATTAATTCGACATGTTGTAGGACATCACCACTTAAATAAATAAAAGTTCTTTGCATAAAAGTAAACGTACATTTTAAAGTTTCGAATTATATAAACGATGTTTCTAAAACTTTTACAAAAGTTATGACTTTATCTTTTAGTTAGGAATTTATAAAATTATATTTTATAAATTAGTATTTCATTCGTTGTCGGGTTATTGTATAATTATAACTAAAATCTCTTTAAACTATAACTTAATCTTCCCCTTTTTTTCTATCGGTTTTCAAAGATAATATATATTGTAGCGAAAAGTACTAAGTATAGAATTTTGTAGAAATTTGGCATGACTTATTCGTTTATACAACGTTACCATTTACTTTTACCAAAACTCAACGTTTTCCCACTAAATCAAATCCATGTTGCAAGACGTCCGCGTTTTAAAATATACCTAACTAAACTAAATAATTACCAAAGATTAACAAAATCAAACACAATCTATATGGGCTGTTAAACCAATTGCCAAACACCCCTAAAGCTGAACCAAACAGCCCTTAAAGCTGCTGTCCCAAACAGCCCGTTTGGGCAGCTTATACACTAAACCAAACGCTCCTAATTGGCTGTTAAACCCGTATCCAAACGCCCTATTTGGGCAGTTTCAAACTTACAGCCAAACGCACGCTAAAGACTTATAAAACAAAAGATAGTAACATGTAATCAATTTATTTAACCAACTAATCCACCATTAGTCCATGTTTTTATATTTTATAAAAACTTTTATATAGTTTTATTAGTAGATTATGCCAAATGAACCACCAAGCCAAATGAACCACAAAGCCAAATGAACCACAAAGCCAAATGCACCCTTGGTGCCGATAACCACAAAACCAAACGCTCCAATCTGCCAAACCAATCGCACCCGTTTGGTGTTAATAACAAACAAACGCACCCTTATCGCTGAAAACCCAGATCCAAACGCACCCTAACTATGCTAACCCGAAACCCAACGCACCCTCGTGGGGTTTTTCTGCTAACCAAACTGAACGCACCTTAGAGCGGATACGAAACCAAATGCACCCTACTAGTGCAAAACCAACGCACCCTGTACGGCTGCTGGGACGCAGCAAACAAACACCATGTCTGTTGTTATATCGAAGCAACCACACACCCTTTCGGCATGAAATAAAACCCGACAAACACTCCTTTTTTGCTGCTGATAAACCACCAGAACAAACACCCTTGCTGGTGGTTTATAAAGCCACACGCACCCCTTTTCTATGAAAAACCAAACGACCCAGACGCACCCTTGTGGTGACTCTGTCGAAACCACACGCGCCCTTTTTGTGAACGCACTCCTTGCGGAGTTTATCATAACCAAACGAACCCTGTTGGTGGTGCGTGGTTGTGGTATGGTGGTTGTCGTGGGTGGCTGTGACAATGGAGGGTGGCGGAGGGGGCTGCGAGATGGCGACGATGATGAAGAGGTGGATCTGTGGTGTGTAGAGATGGTGGTATGGTGATGGCATGTGGGGAATGATGTTGGTGTCGCGGTGGTAGCGGCGGAGACTGGCCGGAAAATATGGGGGCGCCGGATATTTAGAGAGGAGGAGGGAGTGTGTGTATAAGTGTTTAGGTTTTTATGAAACAATAAACCCTAATAACCTATATATATGTGTATATAAAGTTATAAGGAAAATGGCAAGCTAAATATAGTTTAGGGTAGAATTTATAAATATTACCAGAGGGACCAAAAATGTAATTTTTGTCAATTAATGGTTCGGGTCTCGTTTAGGCCACTTAACGAAGGATTTAAAATATGACCCTTGCGCCATTTCGTTCCAGATTATTTTTCCCATAAAAATGAGTATTCACTCGACTTGTATTTTATAAATATTTTTATAAAATATATTTAAATCATTATTATTTATTTGGTACCATTGGGTGTCGCGAGTAAGCTTTGTCCGTAAAAAAAATGAAACTTTAATTTCGACGTTCGCGTTTTTAAATAAACGCTATTGGATAAAATATTAACTAATTTATTAAATATTTTTATTTAATAAAAAGTGATAATTAAATATGAATTTAATTATTCTCGGGTCGGTACGCGTTGTGTTCAAAATTTTGCGAGGCTATTTTAGTCATTTTCTGCTTGTTTTCGTGTCTCGGACAAAACTAAAAAGTTGTTCGGAATTTCGTTTTACATCAAATTTTTTTGGTCTGAGTTGTCGTGAAAACGTGATTTAGCGGTTCGTTTTTTTTGATAAGTCAATTTAGGAATTAAAATCTAAATTTTTTCTCGTTTTTCCCAGGGGTCAGGTCAAATAAGTAATAAACTTTATAATATATATATATATATATATAAATATTTTATAAATATATATATATATTTTATATATATATTATAAGTTTGTTTTTGTAGCTACCGGTATGTTTGTAATAATAAATAGATTTAGTAATTGAAATATGTTCGAAAAATTTTACCAGTTTAGGCGGTAATCGTTTTTCTGCTGACGATCAAATATCAAAAAGTTTCAAAAAGTAAGATCGGACCTGACAAGTTCAAAGTTCTAAAATATTCATTTAAAAAATTCGAAAGTTGCCGGATGTTACACGTAACCTACCCTTAAAGAAATCTTGTCCCGAGATTTAATTTTGTGTTAACCGATTGTGTGACTGGAAAAAGATTAAAGATTTAATAAACCAGTTCTAAACAAAACGTTGATAACTTTATTTAGCAAAGATTCGATGTTTCGACACTTCTCAATGTACCAGAAATTTTGGCTAGGTTGCTCTTGACCAGGTATATTTATATCGTCATAAACAGGTTATCTCAATAATTATATTTACAGATCTTATGATTTCACATGTTGTTATATCTCTCCCCTGCTTTACGAATCGTTGAAATCCCACATGCTATTCGTATTATTACGATTTAAATTAAGGAATGACCACCGAAAAGAATCCAACGCATACCACCATGCCTTCTGGCCGCTTTGGTAGATTAAGTTTTTTATGCGGATATCACCACGCTAAAGGTGTAAGTACTCAACTTACTTGGCAGTTCTAGGATGTATCGCGACCTAAGTCTTCGTACTAGTGGCCCGAATTGAATAGTTCGACTATCTGTTTCGTCGGTAGGTGTTTATCCGGTTTAAGGAGGGTTGCATTACCTATTGGATAAAAGTGCTTGTACCAGCTGGGGGACCGCATCTAGGTTCCCAACTTAGTCAGCGACCATATCATAATAACTATTAACAAATGGTGAGGAGATGTCCGAGGAATCGAGGAGCATTTCGCGAGAAACAGTATCTCCAGAATCAAGTTCAACAAATGGGAGGAGCTTGCGGAAAAGCTTATGCGATGGACGGCGGAATATGGTACTCAGTCGTTAGTTCGGAGACGAATCAACTCCATTAGCTCAAGTGTGTAACAAGTCTGTTAGTTTCACGAACAGTTCGTGATCGCGAGGATTAGCAACGGCAAAAGTAATAACTCAAGAAGAGATAGGTAGTTCAAGCGAAGGCATTAAGATTCTGCTGAGTGGCAAGACAATATTGTGCTTCTAAACCTTTTTAACGGATTTCGGTGATTATCGGGTTCGAGTTCATACTCGGGTCATATCGGATACCATTAAGCCCACTCATTTATAATTCATTATTTGCATAAAGAAGCGTCCCAGTTTATGTAAATAATGAATTGATAAACTTATATTGGTTCGGTGATTTACATTTATTTATTTAAATGAAGAGGCGTCCCATTCCTTTCATATAAAGAGATTATAATCCTTCCTACTTAATAATTTTCGGATGCAACACGCGTACTCACAAAATCTTCAAAGTGGTGGATAACATGACGATGCAGTTGTTCTAATGACATGGGTCGAGTGTTCAAAACTCGCCTTCGGGGACAGAGAGTAAAACAATCAGGGGAGATCGACATAACGTTCAAAATAGTTGACGAGTACACGATTAAAGTAATTAATACGAAGGTCTTATGAAGGAGTTAACATAGCAATTATCGTATCAATCCTCCTATTACAAGTCCCGCCCTTACATGACTTGTGATACCTAGTTCACCACATAATTCAATGTAACACAAAACGGGACGGGTTCCGTTTTAAAATGATTATTAAATGAAAAGTTTTTAGAGGCTTTTATATAACTTTACAATGTCTGAGACCGAAGTGAGGACCATTGTGCAACCCGCATGTCTAAGTGTAAAATAAGACATTGTAATAACTCCCAATGTCTTAAGAAATGTTCTAGGATTTAATATAATTTAATTCTTATATTAAATAAACGTACAATTATACGCAAAATGGGCACGTTTGCATTATATATTTTTATATGTATGTCAAATGTTAAGCACTTAATGTAACAATAATTGTAAGCAAGTTAAGGCAAGTAAGCAAGTCATAGTGTGTCATGGCACTTTGAAAAGGTTTGATGTGATGCAATGTTTGTGAAAACGGTTAAAGTCAAGGGTAAAATATGCAACCTAGTTCTCTCTAACCAGTGCTCTGATACCAATCTATAACACCCCAAAAAATGTGTCGCAGCGGAAATATGTCCGGAGGGGTTTCCTTCATAATCAATAGCCCAAAGATACAAGAGAAAGACCTTTAAATGTGTCGTTTGAAAAAGTAATCTCGTGATTCTTTTAAAATTGATATAACATTTGTCCCATAATTGCATCACAATGAAAAGCTTGAAAATAACCCAACGAGATTTGATCATTTATATGTAAGTAGAAATCCATAAATGAAATCTTGTCAATTTTAGACTCCATTGCTCATCAGTAAGCCAAGCATCTAATTCACCTGAGAAAAACATGCTTAAAAGTGTCAACATTAAAGTTGGTGAATTCATAGAGTTTTGTAAGTATAAATGTAAATGTTGGAATCCAAGGATTTATAAATGTATGTATGACATTTACTCCTTTAACTAATCGCCAAAATGTAGAGTAAATGTGGAAACGAAAAGAGTTTAGTGTTTAATTGCTTCGCCGCAATATAATGAAAAGTGTTCAGAAATTAGTAATGTTCAATAAGTAGTATGGACAGTGATATCGTTGATTTTCCAAAATGTATGGGTCTACTATAACAGATACAGTACCACATAAATAATATCTACTGTTGCGCTAAGCTCATGACACTGAAGCTCGATCTATGATGCAATTTAATGAAATAAAGGCCCCGTGTCAAGATGTTCAACCCGTAACATCCAAATTGTCTCTGACTGTATGCATTCGTGTTTCAGTACGGTCGAAACTAGTGAGAGCTACTCACCCGAATAGGGATGTCAATCCCAAATAGATCTATTTATACACTCGCGCTCCCTCAACCGGTCCTCCGGTCAAGAATTTAACACTTCATGATAATGGGCAATAGTAGGTTTAGCTACTTAGGCACATGTAAACAGGAGATGTTAACCGAAACACTTGTGTCCAATAAAAATAATCATTGTATTCATAAACAACTTTAAGTACTTAAATCCATAAGTAGAAAGAGGGTGATATAAATCAAGTAATTGAATTTGTAATGAGTATGTAACAATTTGTATTGAGCATGTATTCTCCCCCGAGATTTGTAAGGTAAATGTAAAACAAGTGAAAGAGGGGCTATAAACTCACATCGATGTTGTAGAACGATTGGCGGGAATGCGCATATTAAGCGCCAGACAAAACAAAAATCTGGAACGGCTCGACCAAGAAGTTGCGGTTTATCCTAACGGTTATATCCTACTAGCCTAGGATAATGTACTTGGGTTTTCCGATGGATGAGTACATCAACGCGATACGTTGATAAAGATTTAGATTTAAAGTTGTAATAGTTTGGTGGTTAGTTAAATAAATAAATCAAAACGCATATATAATTCATACGATGAATCATATAACAGAGTATGTAATATATCCCGTATATGTTACATATGAAAAATAAGCAACTATATAATTCATATGATGAATTATATAATAAGACCAACAATCAAAAGAATAATTTGAAATATATAATACTTTGCAAATTTTATTTAAGAAACGTGAGTAAATGATTAAACAAAATGATTCGACACGTTTTAGAAAATCACCACTTAAATAAATAAAAGTTCTTAGCATAAAAGTAAACGTACGTTTTAAAGTTGATTTAAACATGTACATATGTTTTAAAGCTTTTACAAAGGTTATGATGTTAATTTCTAGTTGACAATTATAAAATATAAAATAATATTTTATAATCTAGTATATTGTTTTCTTGACGCTTTGCTAAAATAGTTATCCCATTTGAAAAGTATAGTTTTTGTTTGTTTATCCGGTTATTGAAATATTACAAATTAAAAATCTTAAAATTTATATAACTTAATCCTTTTTCAATCTATTCGTGTTGCACTTTCCTCGTGTGGCTCACTATATATAATTTGGGCGAGACTAAAAATAATATTGACAAAAAAAACGTTTATTTAACCATTACCACCATTAATCGGTTTTATATTTATAAAATCTTATGATATATTTATTAATTGATTTGTATAAATCAACACACACCCTAAAGGTTGTTTCTGCTCACCCAAACACGCCCTTATGCATTTTCTGCTCACCCAAACACGCCCTTAAGATCTTTCTCTTAACCAAACGCACCCTTGGTGCATTTGCTACACCAACGCCCTGTTTGTGTTAACGTGGCATAACACCAACACACTCCTGTTTGGTAACTATGCCAAACCAAAATCGCCCCTTATGGCAGTTTATAACTAAATCCAAACGCGCATCATTGGCTGTTAAACTAAGCCATCCAACGCACCCATATCTGGTGACACTGAACGCATTTCCAAATCTGGAGTCGAACCAAAAACTAAACGCGCTCTACATGGTTTTATTACAAACCAGTCGCAACCCCGGGTGGTTTGACCAAACGCACCTTTCTGCGTTGCATAAACCCATAAACAAACGCCCCTCGTGGTGTTATAAACCTCAAATGCACCCTTCTGCTATAACAAACCCAAACACAGCCTTATCTATGTCGTTAATAACAAGTCAACGCACCCTAATCTGTATATAACCACACACACCCTTTTGTTTCTATATAAAGCCGCACGCACCCTTTTTGGTTTGAGACAGACCAAACGCACCCTTTCGATGCTTAAGCCAAACCCGACGCACCCTTGTGGTTCGTCTCTATCAACCCAACGCACCCTTTTCTTGATATAACCAAAACCAACGCACCCTGGTTGGTTTCAATAACAAACCAGACGCACCCCTTTTGGGTGGATAAAAATATCAAACGCACCCTTAGTTTCGGTGACTACCAAACTCAACCCGAACCCACCCCTTTGGTGCTAACCCAAGCCGGACGCACCCTTGGGCTGTCAAACATCAAACGCACCCGTTGGTGTTATGACAAACCCCACGCACCCTGTTGGGTGACTGAGACTCAAGCCAACGCACCTCAGCTGTGACTGACCCAAAACCCAACACACCCGGTTGGTTTGAGGAGAACACCAAACGCACCTTGTGGTGTTTCAATTAACTATAACCAATACCCAATATCCAAACGCACCCACGGTGGGTTGATATAAAAACCCATGTGCACCCTTGCTGAAGCAGATGAACCATACACGCGCCCTTTTTGTGACGCACTCCCTATTGCGGTGTTTATCATTACCATCGAACCTGTTGATGGTGCGTGGTTGTGGTATGGTGGTTGTCGTAGGTGGCTGTGACAATGGAGGGTGGCGGAGGGGGCTGCGAGATGGCGACGATGATGAAGTGGTGGATCTGTGGTGTGTAGAGATGGTGGTATGGTGATGGCATGTGGGGAATGATGTTGGTGTCGCGGTGGTAGCGGCAGAGACTGGCCGGAAAAGTGGCCGGAAAATATGGGGGCGCCGGATATTTAGAGAGGAGGAGAGAGTGTGTGTATAAGTGTTTAGGTTTTTATGAAACAATAAACCCTAATAACCTTTATATATATATATATGTATATAAAGTTATAAGGAAAATGGCAAGCTAAATATAGTTTAGGGTAGAATTTTGAATCATTTAAGAGGGTACCTAAATATTATTTTTGTTAATTATGTGTTTCGGGTATCGTTTAGGCCACTTAACGAAGGGTTTTATTATAGGACCCTTGCTCCATTTCGTTCAAGATTATTTTTTCCTATAAAAATGAGTATTCCCTTCACTTGTATTTATAAATATTTTTATTAAAATACATTTAAATCATTATTGTATTTGGTACCCATTTGGGTGTCGCGTGTAAGCTTTGCTGTAAAATGGAAACTTTATTTCGCTACGTTCGTGTTTTTAAATATAGAAAGCCATGGATAAAATATTAACTAATTTATTAAATATTTTTATTTAATAAAAAAAGTGATAATTAAATATGAATTTAATTATTCTTGGGTCGGTACGCGTTGTGTTCAAAATTTTGCGAGGCTATTTTAGTCATTTTCTGACGGTTTTCGGGTCTCGGTCAAAACTGAAAAGTTGTCAGGAATGTCATTTTACATCAAATTGTTTTAGAGTCCGAGTTGTGAAAACGTGATTTAGCGGGTCGTTTTTTTGATAAGTCAACTTAGGAATAAAATCTATATTTTCTCGTTTTCAAGTCAAATAAGTAAAAAAAATTATATATATATAAGTTGGTACTCAAGGTATGTAATAATAAATATGATTTATTATTGAAATATGTTCCGAAAATTTTACCAGTTAGGCGGTAATCGTTTTTATGTGACGATAAAAGATCAAAAGTCAAAAAGTAAGATCGAACCTGAAAAGTCAAAGTTTAAACTAGTCATTTAAAAATTTCAAAAATTGCCGGATGTTACATCCAGTATAAGTCCATCCATTTTCACGATGAATTTTTTGTACTTTGGCATACATAATTGCTTCGTACTCCTGGAGTGGGTTAAAAACAGTTATTTTAATATCTATTTCTGATAATAAATTATGGATATACAATTTATGATAAAATACATTAATAACTTACATAACCTGACTCACGAATCGATCCCACCATTTTTTTGATCGCACCAGCAAAAAACTCTTCAATAGTAACTTCCTTCTTCATAGGGGAATATAAACTAATGGCATGATTCTTCTCATATTCCCCATCATTCTCTGAATATCTAAAAAAACTACAATCGTATATATATATCATATTATATATAACATGTAATTATGAATTTTGGTGATTACAGGTAAATATTCAAAGAATGTTATATTTAAAGTTTTTTCATTAATTTAGTACCTCTGTTTGAATGCCACAATCTCTGGTATATCTTCATTGAGGTAAAGTTTAGTGGAAAACAAACAATTGCTGACTGAAGCTTTGTCTGCAATAGTTAAAAAATTCTAATTCTTTTTCCTAAAATTTTCATTTTAAATTTGTGATTTTTAGGTATAAAATTTGTTAAAAGTCGTGTTTTAGATTTTAAATTTCAGTTTTAGCTCGCGATTTACGTTCCGTGCATTTGAATTTTGTGCTAGTTAATTGTTTTTAATTCATGCTATTATATTTTGTAGTTTAATCAAAAATTCAAAAATCCCTTTATCATTCTTAGCTCGATTCCGAATTATTCCTAAATTCTCAATTCACGATTTCGTTGGGACACGACCCGAGGAAAAGTACTTCCCGGATAAAAATATACAAATTGTGTTTTCTCTTGTGAGATTTTTACCTTATATTTCTCTTGGTTGAGAAGTATTTTGGAAAGAATTCTTACGGGATTAATACTATATAAGTATATAAATTTGACTACACCATAAGGTAAATAGACATACTACAAACAGATATGTTTTTTAAGAAAAGTAAAAATAAAATAACTTACCAACAGTATCTATGCTACCAAATCGGTTGCTAGTAAAGTTCTGAAAGGGTTCAAATTTGAAACCACACAAGTTTTGGTCAAAATGAATGACCCTGGTAACACTTGTGTTTTGGTAAAAGTTAATTTTGTAATGGTGATTGAGCAAAGGGAACTTCCCTTCGTTTTCACCAACACCAAAATCTCCAATTCTGTAGCATGAACCTTCATCCAACACGGCCAAGAACTTGTTCATATTTTCTAGCTTGATAGACGCTTGAATGCGGTTACCCTTCATTTTAGAATGAATTTTCATAAATCAGGATGAAGTAAATAACATTGGATATATATTATATTTTACTGAATAATAAATAACATTGGAATAATACCTCTGGATCTTGAAGAACAACATCTAAACCCCATGGTTGATTTGGTTTTCCCGCTGCATGACTTTTCCAGATAATGATGCATCTTGTCAGAACCTTAACATCGTCCATCATTGGGTCAATGTCACAAAGCAATGTCATTTGCTGTTCCATGGTTTGCACTACAGGGACAAAAACAAAGTAATTTTTAATTTTATGGAATCAAATATAATAACAATGTAGATAAAGCTCCCTAAATATTAAATATTTGTAGTTTCAAAATCCAAGAATCGTACAAAATGAAACAAATATTTATTAACCATTAAACATTGAAAACATACATGATGTACTATGAATAAAAGGGAAGAAAAAAATGAGATGTTTGATGTTTGCAAACTCAGTCTCTATTTATAGAGGATTATTAGGTTAATCCCGATTTCAAATTTTAGTAAATTTCGGCTATTATCTAAGACCCCCAACTTTCATTTTAGTATTCTCTATATAGACACCGTGTGTTGTGATGATATCCATGATGTTATGCCTCGTGTTTCCACCTTGGCGGGGTGTGACAATATCCAACCAATATATTCTATCTATATCAATAATCATTATCCAAGCAAAAAAATTAATAAAAAAAACAAAAAAATTAACACTAACCTGTAACCTTAGAATACGATGATCATTATAAAAAAATTACAATGTTATGCCTTACAAAATTGGGAGAGGGTTTATCATATCTATTCATAATAGTGACTGTGTGTATGTTTGTGGTTAAATGAATATACAAATTTAGGATTCGGGTATAATAATAAAGGTTAGATCATATATTGTAAGATACAGATTTAGGAATTGTTATAATATATAACAACCCGTAAATTTTCATCAATGTAAATATCCATCTATTAAGTTAGATGCAATGTACTATCTATCTATTATAACTAAAATATGTTTGGGGTGGGTTTAGGGTTACAAAATGGGGGCGGTGATTGATATAGTGTATGTTTATAGGAATTGATCGTACGGTTGATAAAAAAGGAAAAAGCCAGGTGTATTTTGATTAGAGGTTTTGGTTGACAAACCCTCCTTTATATAAGAGGTAGATTATATATATAAATATATATATATTATATATATTTATATATATATATATATATATATATATCTTACTTTCTCGTAACTGATCATCACATAAATACGGGATATGGAGATAACGTTCGAATCAAATGAAAATCTGCATGAACTCAAACTCTAGCCAATGAGAGCAAAACCTCACACCTGACCATGAACCAAACAGGAACTCTAAATGCGAACGATGTTTTACGCGAACTCAAAACATAGTTAATACTACCACTCTCGAACTCAAGCAAACTGATCCTGACGATTACTCGTAACATTCTGTTGGTATTTTGGTTTTAGAAATGAGACTTGTTGTGCCGATCTACAAAACTTGCTATAGCAAAACTATTATGATCATGGAATTTATATTATGGTTATGTTTGATTCTCAAAATAGAATGACGTGTGATGCGTTTTATATCGACTAATTGTGTTTGTATATCCTTTAATAAGGGGCAATGTATTGAATACCGTAACTGATTCCTAATTAAAATTCGTAATATGGGCAATGTATTGAATACCGTAATTGATTCATAATGAATACATTAAATACATTTTTGACTAACTGTAACTCCATGATGATTCACATTATTTGGAGATGAGGGGTTGTGTAACTCATGGCCACTAATAATGAGCATCTCCACACTCATTATGAATGCCTACACATTAAATTAGAGTACTAAATCTTTATATATAATTGATAATATTTTATAGTTGTTAATACTAATATTATAATTTTATAAATATTTATACTAATATTTATGGCATATGACTCAATCTTTATGTTGGTGCAACATTTAATTGGATCTCTTTTATGTTTTAATAATGACAAATAAACGTTCGCAACAAAATTTGGAAACCCGAAACAATGACTCTAGCACGCTGGTCACGCGTCAGCACGTGGCCAGTGCGCAACTCTAGGCTTCTGTTTTTACGGATTTTAAAAAGTCGGCTTTCCTCTTGCCCGACACATGTGAAAACTTCAATAAAGGCATGCACATGATACTTGAGCATTTGGGAACACTCCAAATGAGGTTTAGACTTAAAGAGGAGCAAAAACAAATCCTGCCATTTTCCAACAAGACGTCAACTCAATTCTTTTATCAAACGTCTCTAGCCAAGATTGAAACTTCTTTCTAAACCTGGTATGAATATACTTTCAACATACCATCAAA
>BQNB010015127.1:0-73797 GCA_026074375.1 Tanacetum coccineum | reverse complement strand
ATTGCCCATCTCGATTCGAAATAATCGACACGGGCACTCCATGACGGGCCACAATTACATCTATATATAATCTCGCTAGCTTCTCTGTACTAAAATCCTCACGAAATGCTAGGAAATGAGCCAATTTGGTAAGTCTGTCGACTATTACCCATATCGCGTCATGCCCACTTCTTGACCTAGGTAACTTGGTAATAAGATCCATAGTGATATTTTCCCACTTCCACTCCGGTATCTCAGGTTGTTGCAGTAAACCCGAAGGTCTTGGTTGCTCAGCCTTCACTTTTGCACAAGTCAAACACTTACTAACGTAGATAGCAATGTCTCTCTTCATTCTCGGCCACCAATACATATCACGAAGGTCTTGGTACATCTTATCCGCTCTAGGATGCACAGAGTACTTAGACTTATGAGCTTCGTTTAAAATTACCATTCTCACATCACCTACTAAAGGAATCCATATTCTATCCATAAAATACAAACTTCCGTCTTCCTTCCTTTCCATCTGCTGATCTAAACCATATAGCCTTTCTGCAAGAACGTTCTCCTGTTTGAACGCCTCACTCTGGGCTGCCAATATCATCTCCTTCACTCCAGACTGAATGGTCATAGCCATTGCTCCAACACGTTTAGGTTTCACCCGTTTCTTCCTACTTAACGCATCAGCCACCACATTCGCCTTACCAAGATGGTAGCGAATCTCACACTCATAATCACTAAAGAGCTTGATCCACCTCCTTTGGTGCATATTCAACTCCTTTTGGTTGAAAATATGTTGAAGGCTCTTGTGGTCCGTGTAGATGACACTCTTCGTGCCATACAAGTAATGCCTCCAAGTCTTAAGAGCAAACATGACAGCTCCTAATTCTAGGTCGTGTGTTGTATAATTCTTCTCATGAATCTTTAGTTGTCTCGATGCATAGGTGATTACCTTGCCTCTTTGCATGAGCAAACAACCTAGTCCTTGATTCGATGCATCGCAGTAAACTACAAAATCTTCAATTCCGTCTGGTAACCACAAGATAGGAGCATAACACAGATTATTCTTCAGGGTCTGAAATGCTTCTTCCTCTTTTTCGCCCCACTCGTACTTTTAGTTTTTCTGAGTTAGCGAAGTAAGGGGTTTAGCAATCTTGGAGAAATTCACGATGAAACGCCTATAATAGCCAGCTAATCCTAAAAATGATCGAACTTCCGATGGCGTTGTAGGAGCTTTCTAATTCTTTACCGCCTCTATTTTACTTGGGTCCACGTGAATACCACTCTGGTTAACCACGTGTCCAAGGAAATGCACTTCCTGCAACCAAAACTCGCACTTAGAAAACTTCGCATACAGCTTCTCCTTCCTCAATAACTCCAACATCAACTTCAAGGGAACTTCATGATATTCCTTCGTCTTTAAGTAGATTAGAATGTCATCGATGAAGACAATGACAAACTTATCTAGATACGGTTTGCACACCCGGTTCATCAAGTCCTTGAAGACCGCTGGTGCATTGCTTAACCCAAATGGCATAACGGTAAACTCAAAATGTCCATATCTCGTTCGAAATGCGGTCTTTGGAATGTCATTCTAATGCACACGTAGCTGATGATATCCTGACCGAAGATCTATCTTAAAGAAATAACACGCTCCTTGCAGCTGATCAAATAAGTCATCGATCCTAGGGAGTGGATAACAATTTTTAATAGTTATTTTGTCCAGCTCCTTATAGTCGATACACATACGAAATGATCCATCCTTCTTCTTCACGAATAACACAGGTGCTCTCCACGGCGAATGGCTAGGTCGTATGAAACCCTTGTCTTGCAACTCTTGAAGTTGCTCAGACAATTCTTGCATTTCCAAGGACGCCAACCGATATGGAGACTTCGCGACCGGCGTCGCTCCAGGAACTAAGTCTATACGGAACTTAACTTGTCGTTGCGGTGGTAGCCCCTACAAGTCTTCCAAAAACACATCAATAAAACCTCGCACCACAGGTATATCACTTATCCTAGGTTTATCTACCTTAGCGTTCATTAGGGCTTTGGCGGCTTTCCAAATACGTTCCCCATGAACTCGAAGTATCCCACCCTCTTTTATCGATATCTCTACTACCTTCTCATGACACACTATAACAGCCTTATTCTTGGACAATCAGTCCATCCCCACAATCACATCAAAACTTCCATGACCCAACGGTATCAAGTCTATAGTGAACAAGGAATTTCCTAGTTCTAGTTTGCAATCACGAATAACCCTATCAACTTCTACACTCTTACCATCAGCTATTTCTATCGCATAACCAGGGTTTACAATACAAGGTTCCACATTTAGCAAAGGCGTAAACTTAGTAGAAATAAAACTAAAATCAGCTACATAATAAAAAAGAACAGTAGCAAATTGATTGTTTAAAGAAAATGTACCCGTCACAACTTTGGGATCCTGAAGAGCCTCTACTGCATTTCCATTAAATGCCTTTCCTCTTGCTTGGTTCCTATTGTTTCGGGTGTTCTTGTTTCCCTCCAAAGCCAGTGGGTTCCTTGCCTGTCCAGTTGCTTGTGTCCACTTAGGGCAATCATAGCGAAGATGGTCAAGACTCCCACATTCATAGCATGCCCTCTGATTCTGCTCCATCTTCACCGCATTTATAGGCGCCACTTGCCTAATCGGTGCCTAACACTGTCTCACAAAATAACCCGGTTTCTGGCAATTATAGCACAACTTACAAGGTGCATTCTCTGGGTGAAAAGTATAACACTTAGCACACTTAGGGTATGTGCTCACATTATCATTCATGGGAGGACCGATAGCCACAAACCCCGATCCAGTCTTAGATTTCTTATTGTCTTTCAAGGTACTCCCTTGCTTACTTGATTCCTCCATCTCTTTCCTCTTATCATTTCCCTTAGTCAATGTCCCACAACGGACAGCCTTATCAATGAGTATTCCAGCCGTCAAAATAGCACTCTGAATAATAGTGGGCTGGGTTGCCCGAAGCATACCACGGATTTGAGGTGCCAATCCATGGATGTACCTCTTGATACGCGAAGATTCAGGAGTAACTAAGTGAGGAACTAGTTTGGCCAGTTCATGGAACCTGTGCGCTGAGCGCGCGAGCTAGGTGACATGATTGGCTCCTACCATAAGAGTGTTCCAAAACTCATTCTCTAGTTTCTCCATCTCGTTGCTTGGACAGAACTCCTCCACAAGCAACGCCTTAAAGTCATTCCAACTCATACCAATTGCAGCTTCACGACCTCTCGCTTGGACTTGTGTGTTCCACCAAGTCAAAGCTTTGTTCACAAAACAACTAGCAGCATACCTCACTCTCTGGTTCGCAGTACAACCACTGTTTTCAAACACCGACTCCATCTTTTCTATCCAACGGGTGAGTGCTACTGCACCACCCTTTCCATCAAACTCCTTAGGGTTACAAGCAGTGAAAGTCTTGTAGGAACATCCATCGTTCCCACCATTTCCATTTCCTCCATTCCCATTGTTCACATTAGCAGTCACTTGAGTGACGATCTGAGGAATGATATTCTGCAACTGCTGCGCAATTATTGTAGCAATGTCGGGATTGGGTTCTGGGCTCGCTTCTGGGGTTGGGTTTTGACGCGTAGGTCGAACCATGTTTCTATAAGGGAAAGGAATAATATACATTAAACGGGGAAAGACGAATTTCGATCCTATACTTCTATAATAGTATATATATACATACTACTATCATAATACTATACACCAATGTGTTAACACAAATCAATGTAATCATACTTGCAAGTCCACTTGTGTTGGGGCGCGTGAATAATTATGTTGGCCACCATAATTATAGAGGCTCCCTAGCACAAATGTACTCCTCCTATGATGACACTTCTTAGTTTAACACAACATTCACATACGATTCATTAACTCACATAATAGCACATCAGGTACAACTTCAACTATAACTCCATCCATTTCATAAAATACTAAATCAATATCCAATATTCAAAAATAACAATTCCTAAAACATGGTTCCGACTAAAGACTAACAAATAAATCTAAAATAGATGACAAAGAGGATGCCCTAAGGTTAACTACTAGATGTGGATTCAAGATCCGATTCGCTGTCTGATATCACATACTCCATCTTTTCCCAAACTTCCTTCAACCCTTCATTCTCTTCCACTTCTTCTTCCGATGTTAACTTGTATCCACGAAACTTTCTAGGAAACTAGATGACAACGCCCTCCTTGGTTGTCATCTTTGTCTTTCATTCCATGACTGACTCTCCCTTAACCTCCTTTATGGTCATCTTCTCTTCGATATAGCATGGGTAAAGACCAATTGGAACTCGGGTCCTATGATTTGTTCTCTTCATCCTAAGTCCTGTCTCTGGCTCAATGAAACTCCTACGTCCGGTTGCAAAGATGGTTCCCCAACGGAACTTCCTATGGGAATGGGAAGGCATTTCTAACTAATAACGAGGGAATACGAACTAAATTAGCTATATGTAGGAAACAAAACTAAGGCGATAACTTAACAAAATAGGAAATATAAAAGCCACGCAAAATAGATGGGAAGCATAGCAGTTATAAAAATAAACACATAAGCATTAAATGCATCTACATGAAGGACCCCTAGATTATAGTCTAGGTTCAACCACCTACTTCTCTATAACCAAATGATCTGATACCAATCTGTCACACCCCGCCAAGGCAGAAACGCAAGGCGCGACAAGGAAGGGAATCATCACAACACTTTGGCATCTATAAGAGAAACTAAAACGTGCATAAAATACATGGTATAGACACGCAGTGTCATGAAAATACCCAAACACATCAACAAAATCTAAAAGGCGTCTAACATTGAAATGAAGGCAGTTCATGCCAATGTCATGACATGCAAACATTTAAACATCCTAACAAAGCAAAACAATTAACATTCATCATCCAAAACAAATAACGAAATCTAGATAACTAAAATTCGCCAGCTGCCTACGATCTATCTAGCCACTTTTCCTAACTTTAATCTCATCCTTCTGAATACCTGAAAATGATGCTTATACGTCAACACAATGGTTGGTGAGAAACATAGGTTTTCAGACACACATATTCAATCCGTTTCCAAAGCAATTTAACTAATTCCTGCAATTATAAAATAATATGCTTGCACGGTAATTATGCTAACTAACCTACAAGCTAACATGCAATTTAATCAAATCAAACACTTAAACACCAAGCAGATGACCTCAATCGCTCTTGGATCATACCAAATCCTTTTCCCTCTAGCTCAGACCATAGATACCCGCAAGTAACCCTCCTGACTAGGCCACACATCAATATTACAACACATAACATGTAGCACATAACGCATATCAGTCACATAATAGTCCATGCATTTATACTAACACACAATTACAGGAATTCAAAACATATTTCAACACTTGCATCATTTCCATCCTAAGTTTAAAAACAATTTAAAAAGCGAGACTATGTAACTCACCTGAATGCTCAAAACGCAACTTCCAAATCCTATCACGTAACTATACAAATAAATAAACACGGTTACACGCGACCAAGCTAAAAGCTCTAGTCCATGTAACACACATATGATGGATGTCTAAGGGTGTGATTAACCATCATGGGTCACCCTGACACCATGCCCAACCTTAACCACTTCATTAACTCATTAAACTAGTTAAATACAATTTGTTCAAAAGTGCAGAATTTTAGTGTAACTTTAGCCTCTTAAAACCCTTACTTGCTGACCTTCATAAATTATACCAAAAATCGCCTAAGTTCATTTATGAGTTTACTAACTACCTTGTGATTCCCAATTACTCATAACATGTGCAACTATCCCAAATAAAATCAAAATTCAAAACTGTCCCAATTCGGATCTGATTGCACACTAAAAAGTATGCCCCTAATTACCCTACTTAGACACACAGTCAGAAGCTCTCCTTCTAGGGTTTCTTTATATACATATAGAACTTAATCACTGTATATTGTTTAACCTTAATTCCACATTTAAGTTAGGGTTTTACCCTCCTAAACATGACCTAAATCTGACCCGTATTTACTGTTTTGACAAATTTTCTTGTAACCAATATTTAACCAACTTATAGAACTCCAAATCATTCGAGGCCGGATTTTTTGAAAAATAGACTCTTTGAACTACAATTTAGGCTTTTGAATTATATCAAAACAGGTTTTTAACCTCTAGATATCATCATTTGAACAAAGCCCTAAATTTTGCTCAACTCTAAATCATGAATTAACGCGATTTAAACCTAACCGCTTACACCAATAAGATCCTAATTAAATCCTAAACGTTCTTGCATGATTAAAACATCCTTAATTACAGAAGTTTTAAAAACCCTAACGATCTATCATATTAATTATTACATGTTTTAAAGAAAGATTAAACAAAAGCTTAATTGAAACATACCTAAACCTTGATTCTTGAAACACTAGATCACCAACTCGTTCTTGATTAAAAAAAATTCTTCTCTTGAAGGTTCGGCGATCACAAGGGAAGAGGGGAGAGAAAAAGTGATTTAGGGTTTTATTATGTTTGTATTTATACTAATAGAATCCTTATTGATATCAAATTGTTTCTTTTTTTTCCTTTATCCCTAACCGGAGCCAAAACACCCCTTTAATTATATATCTTTTTATTTAATATTAATTTACTAATATCTCATACTTAAGTTTTCATAAACTAAGCTATTGGTAAAACTTCTACAATAAACTCAACTTACTAACCTTCTAAAAATAACTTTTATTTTTACATTTCACTTTCTATATTTAGAAAGTCTACTATAATTTGCCAAATCTCACTCGCTCGAAGCCGCGAGACGAGAGAGCGCGAGATCACAATACATTTTCCATAAATGTTTAACACAAAGACATGCTATACTTCATTACTTTTCCATTATCACTATTCACGAACGAATGGAATACTTATCACTAAACATAAACACACTCAAAATGAGATGATCATACACCTCAAAACGATATCATGCACCTATTCAAACCACTTAGCACATATAAACTACACATAGCACACGAGAATCACACAAAATGAACTCTTAGTCATTTCTAAAGGTTTCACTAACCTGATTAAATCAAGGATGTTACAATCTGGTTTTTCAAAGTCAATGAATCCAGGAGGTTGTGCCACGTATACCTTCTCATTGATAAAACCATTTAGGAATGCACTTTTTACATCCATTTGAAATGGCTTAAAATCTAAAGCACAAGCTTAAGCTAATAGTATCCTAATTGACTCAAGTCTAGCGTCTAGGGCATAAGTTTCATCATAATCGATGGCCTTATTGATTATAAGCCCTGGAGCAACGTAACCTACCTTATTTCTATAAACAATACCGTTCCGTCTACTTATTTCTCAACACCCACTAAGTTCCTATATGTCAATTCCAAGGTTGTCGGAACTAACTCCCAAACGTCGTTAGCAAGTGAATTAATTTAATTCTTCTGCATAAGCGACTATCCACTTTTATCCGTTAAGGCTTCATTCACAATCTTAGGTACTATAAGTGATATAAAGATAAAAGTAGTTACTTTGGTTTGGGCTTGTGATCTAAGAGTTCTTTGGTAGGTTTTCTATACATTTTCTAATGGATGGTTCCTAGATTCCTTAATATTGACTATTTCATCAATTTCTAAAGTTTCATCCTCAATGTCATTTTCTAGGTTTTTCTTTGGTAACCTTAATAGCTTCTTCTTCAACTAACTCATCATCACGCAAGGTGTGATTTCTTAAGAGGGAGGAGAGAGTTTCATCGAATGTCCGTTGAGTGATTCTTAGACTTTCCTTGTATGGTTTGTTAGATGAAGTAGGCCTTTACTATTTTGGGAGTAACCTAAAAAAGACATCCTTGTATGACTTTGGGTCAAAATTTGTAAGGTAGTCTTTAGTGTTTAAAATGAAGCACTTGCTTCCAAACACTCTAAAGTAATCTAGAGTAGGTTTCCTACCTTTTAAGAGTTCGTAAGGTGTTTTTCCTAAGATGGCTCTAATTAGGATTCAGTTTAGAATGTATGTTGAAGTGTCTACTGTGTTACACCAAAACTTTTGTGGTAACGATTGCTCATTCAACATAGTCCTACTCATTTCTTGAAGTTTCTTATTCTTCCTTTCAACTATGCCATTTGATTGAGGAGTGCGTGGAGCTGAGAAGTTATGTGTAATTCCATTGACATTACAAAACTCTCCAAATTGCACCTCATTATCAAATTCCCTACCGTGGTTGGTTCTTATTGACACTATTGTACATCCTAATTGGTTTTGAATTTTCTTACTAAATATTTCGAATTGATTGAAGGTTTTGGTTTTGTCCTTAAGGAATCTAATCCAAGTATACCTAGAGTAGTCATCTACTATGACTAAGGTGTAGCGGTTTCCTCTGTAACTCCGTACGGCGGATGGATCGAAAAGATCCATATGAAGGAGTTCTAAGCATCTAGTTATTGAGACTATATTCTTAGCCTTATGACTAGCGTGAGCTTGTTTTCCAATTTTGCAAGCATCACAGAAGTGTTGATCAAACTTAAGCTTAGGTAAGTTTCTAACTAATTCCTTAGATGCTAACGATTGAATGAGACACATATTTACGTGATCTAATCTCCTATGCCACAATGTGAAGTTTTCATCAATCGTTGCTAGACAAATTTGGTCTTTAGGCTTATTTCCTAATATCATCACATATAAGCCTTTCTTCCTAATACCTCTACCTATGACCTTACCATCCTTAGTGATTTCACTATCATGTTCAAAGAAAGTCACTCTACACTTATTATCACATATTTTTCCTATACTTAACAAGTTAAATCTTAAATTATCTACATGTTCTACATTATCTATATTGAGAGAGTCACTCGAAATCGTACCTTTACCAATGATGTTACCGCGAAGATTGCTACCAAAAATAACATTACCTCAGTTTTATGCCTTGTAGCTTGAGAAGAGCTTTCGGTTACCCGTCATGTGTTTGGAGCATCCGCTATCTTTTATCCACTCATCGGGTTCCAAGTCGACTCCAAGGCATATCTATTTATATAATGCAACACCTCAAACAATTGGTCCCCAATATATCATGGGTCCAAAGTTGTTAGTGCTAAACATCCCTTGAATTTGATGCAATTGGTTGGGATGTTGAAATGGAAGACACATTTCCCATGGCATGTAAATTTGACGTGAGAAGTTGTTCCAAGTTACGGGAAAGCCACGAGGTTAATTTTGTCGACCAACGTTTCTTTTTGGTTGCGGTGTATTAGGACGATAATGGTTATTTGTGACTCTTCTAGGTGGTGGAGTTTTTGATCTAAAATTAGGTTTCGAAAATCCAACTCCGGGTTTTGACAATGGCTTATAAAAATTTTTAACTTCATTATCACTAGCAATGGGAACTTTGACATTGTTTACTATTATGTGTTTTGGTCTAGGACCCAAAACAGATTTTTGAAAAGACATAATTTTCTCAGATCCAGGCGTAGTTGCTGGTGGCGGTCCCATATTTGCTTTGGGGGCCGCCTGCACACTAAGGGGGCCGCCCATATTTATAGGACCTCCATCAGAGAACGCCTTTTTCTGAGCTTTCATAAATTTTATTTCCTTAGTTCCACTAGATGATGCTTCAAATGAATTAAACCCTAAACCTAACTTTTTACTGGAGGGTTTTTGATTATTTAACATTTCATTTAAGTAATGTGTACTCTTTTCAAACTTGGTTAGTTTAAGAGCTTCCTCTTTAAGCTTTTCATTTTTAACTTAAAGCATATGACATTTTACACACTCGAAATCACCTCCCTTGTTTTTCTCGAGTGTAGACACTTTTTCTTTTAGAATACTAAGTTCTTTTTCTAAACTATTTCTAGTGGCTTTTAATCTTTTATTTTTAGTGATTATTTTTTATGTTCGTTCAAAAATCCCTCTTAATAATAATATATATATAATATATAATAAAATACATATATGTAAGCAAAGTATCATACAAATTATTCTTAGGAAAGAATAATAAGTAATCAATACGGGTATCGTTCTCCTCGGTGAGAGGTGAATGGAAATTTATGGTTATGTCGCGAATCGAGCTTGAATATTATTAAAGTTTTGGTTTTGGTTTCTAAATCTAAAAATGCAAAGGGAAAGCACACAAAAGCACGCTAATCTAAGAAATTAAGGCAACTTAAAAATCAAACGACATTTAAAGCAATTAATAAACTAACTAATTAACTAAAATTGATAAATTAAAACTTTAAAAACTCAAAATGCAAATTTATAAAACCTAAATGTATTAAAATAATTTTTGAAAAAGAAATTTTATTTTTTTGATGTTTATTTTATTTTTTATGAATTAAAAACATATTTAATCTAAATAAAATATTAAAAATAGTAAACTAATTATTAAAAATCTGAAAAATTTATGAAAAATACTTTGACTTATTTAAAATCTATGAAAAATGAAAACTGGAAATTTGGCTGAAAGAATAAGCAGATAAAAAGCAAATAAGCAAATAAGCAAAATCTAAATTAATGCATAAAAGGAAATGGAAATGGAGTTATAACAGAAAAGTTCCAAGGGCGCTACTGGTTAAGGCATTGGTGTGTTGAGAGGGAGGTCATAGGTTCGAGTCCTGTGACCTACCTTTTTGGTAAAACATTTTTTTTTCTTTTTGAAAAAGCTAATCTATAAGCAAAAATAAGCACATTTAATAAATGGACTTTTTTACAAAACTTAAAAATAAGCCAGGAAAAAGCTAAAAAAAGGTTACAAATTTGCTTATTATATCTTATGACTAAAGACTAAACTGTTTGGCTTTTTAAGACTAAATAAACTAAAGGTAAAATGAAATAAGCTTAAACAGATACTAACCTAAACCTAATAAGAAATTAAGACTACTAATAAGCAAAGGAAATAAGCTAAAAATAACCTAAAATAATCTGCACATTAGGGACTTTAGAGCTCAATACCAAATACTTCTACTTGACTGGTTTTAGACCTGACACACTTTAAGGTTTTTCCACAACCTATGCACTTAAAACAAACTTGTAATGATGCATTAGAGACTTATTTTAAGCACAAAATCAACTCCTCAAACAGTCTTTCAAAGAAATCAACAAATAAGCAGTTTAAATAACACTTCTAAATTGGCAGATTTGAAAATTGGCTAAACAAACCTTAAAACTTTAACAAACTGAATTTAAGCTTGTAGAAAATAGCACTCAGACCTTATATGAACTTATGAAACTGACTTACAAACAAAAACAACTTTAAACCTTATTTGAACCAATTTAAAAACTTATCCCAAACACCCCTTTAAACTTAGAAAATCAATTTTAAGCTTAAACAGACCTAGATAAGCTTCAAACAATGAAAACAGATTAAGACCAAAGGTAAACAAAGGCAAATAAGCAAAAACTTAGGAGAAATAAGCACTTAATAAGAAGCTACTCTAATAAGCTGTTTTAACTAAAAACTAAGCAGTTTTACCTAAAACTAAGTTAATGTTAACTCGAATGATTTAAACTAGAAACTTAAGACATAACAAGCTAAACTGAAACATATTAAGCATACTCAAACACTAATAAGCACAGAATAAGCAAAAAAATAAACAATGACAGAAATTTAAGCTAAGAAAAGGTAAAATGAACATACCTTAATCCCAGCTCAAACAAGGATAAAAATTGCTCAAAGGAGCTTATTCTACAAGCTCTAGCTTGTTGTAAACAAGCTAGTAAGAAAGCCATAAGCCCATTCATTTCCGGCTTATCATCCAAAAGAGCTTAAAGTGATTTTTGAGGTAATGAAGGTGAATGCTTATTTATTTTAAGGTTTAGGTGAGCCAAACTGAATAAGTAGTAGCTTATATAGTAAAAACAGCTTAATGAGCTTAATAGCTTATTACTAAACAAACTTAAACCATAATTGCATAAAACCAAAACATTAAATCAAAGCACAATTTAAGAGAATATGAACTTTTATTAATAAAGAAATGATTACAAGCTTTTTTAAGGAGAATTACATTAATAAAAAGACATTAAGCTAAAAATTACAATAAGGAACTAAAAAGTTAACTACACTACTCCTACTCCCACCCTAGATGATTTAAGTTTGAATTGCCTCACTGTTTATAGTGAAAGGTAACCTTCTAGCCCCTTGAGACGCTCCCCCATCTTAAAAATCTTGACCCTTATATCAAACCTAATCCAATCTGAGCCCTTTAATCATTTAGCCACGTAACTCAACCAATCATTGTGGCTCAGGATCGCCAATGTGGGAATACAATAGATTAGATGTGCCAGGTTCTTCTAGAAGCAAAGGGGAGCGTGTGAGAGTGCTTGGATTTTACCCTGTGAGTGAAATGTGACTTTGTAAATGGGAGGGAAAAGGGAGGAAGGTAAACAGTACAATTGACTATGATTTTTATAACTTTTGACTTTGACTTTGGTGTTATATCTGGGTATTGGGTTTTTGGTTTGGGCCTGGACAGGATGGGTTAGTGGATTGGATTTGAATTGTTTATGAAATGGATTAAGGCTAAGGTATCTTAATGGGCTGACCCGGCCTATTAAATGGGTACGGGTTGGTCCATTTAAAGATGTATACGCCTTCAGCTTTGATTTCTCACGCTCTTTCCATTCACATGCTCGGCTTTGTCCGGTTTGTTTTATTTTTGTACTTTTTGATATATCCAATACCTGCACAACATAATTCACAAAACATACATATACAATGTATTTTTCATGTATTATTGGTCGTTTAAGCTCATTTTATTAGGTAAAAGGTATGTGTATTTAAGCACATACCGAAATCCCCTATACTAAGCTATTGTCGTGTCCTCACGCAATGTTATAAATACATGCTTAAAACCAAAAATTCCAATCCCCCTAAACTAATCACCTCGAAAAGTTGTTAAGTGCTCATCTAAGGGGATTAAGAAGTCAATAGTTTTGAAACGCCACGTTTCACCAATTTTATACACTTTTATTTCTCTATCTATTTTTATATTTTTCCTTATTTTCCTTTTTCTCTTTTTATACTTTTTATATTTTTCTTTTAAGCAATCTAACTAAAATGTTTGGCCTTTCGTTATTTCAAACTTTTAGGGACATACGAAAAGAAGCACCTATAAATAATCTATAGATGTCCAAAGATAAATCTTTATCATCCCTCAATTTTCACAACCGCACCCAAAACCAAGCAAAAAACGAAATTCATGTTAAATACAGTTAAGATCCTAACACAACTCATAATTGTAATTTGTTAAGCCTAGACTAACTTTTCACGATCAGAATTAAAAAAGCAAATTCCCGTTGGATAAATATTTATAAATGATGTTTGCTCATTTCAAATTTCGACATCAAACTTTCCACCCAAGATTTATGGATTTGAAGGCGAATCAATTCCTTGTAGCGACTTTTCCTCGCACAAATCCCAGCCGAGACCGCTAGTGACCAGGCTTTTGACACCCTAGCAGTAGTAACTACTTAGAATATTTTCTTCATTCTTCATCAGCAGTACTAAGTTACACTAGCAGTACCAACTTTATGCTTACAGTTTTTACTTAAGCAGTACTAACATACACTAGCAGTACTAAGTTACACTAACAGTAGTAACTTTTATACTAGCAGTATTAACTACATAGTAGTATTTCTTCTAAGTCTCTGGGCAGTCTTAACTTCCATTAGCAGTACTAATATATACTAGCAGTATTAACTGACAGTACTAACTACTTAGTATATTTTTCACTAATATCACTAATAGCACTAAGTTATGCTTAACAGCAGTAACTCTAACCTTAGCAGTATTAACTCCATGATCAACATGAAGCCTTTTGATCCCAACAATACACATGACGGCGTTCTGTTTCGCGTCGTATCTTTCATAATTCAACCGGGCACTTATGAGCCCTAGGATGTCTCGTTTCTCTTATATTTATTTTTCCCGTTTGTCCTACTTTTAAATTATTTTCTAATTACGCATCATGCTCAACTTAAGTGTGGGGGAAATGAATTGAAAAATCAGACTCATTATTAATTTGTAACTTTTGTTCGCCCTCAGTAATCTAAAAATCTAATTTTATTTTTAATTTCTTTTGTCACTTAGGTTAATATATTAGAATAAAACATAGTAAATAAAATAAAGTTTTGAAATCAAAGATATGTCCTGATTGATAAAGTAGATCCGACTCGGGATTGATAACATTACTTGCGCATTTATAACCATTCCAGTAAATATGTGAGGATTTTGAGCCTGTATATAGCATACATATTTTATGCTTGATTCCTTTGATTGTGAGTGTGTCGGTGATTTATTGATTCTAGAACTTGTGCTTGAAATTATTACGAGACCGCAGTGAGATCACGTTCGCATGATATAGGTATTTTTATGTGATGAAGAGGCGACTTAGGATTTAACCCAAATGGCCATTCCATTTCATATTATTTATTCTTTTAGCTAATTACACTGATTAGCTAACCACTCAAATAAAACCCTTATGTTAGCACTCATTTTTAGTGCTAGATACCCCTAGTTTAACCCGCTGAGCCATTCTATTCATTTTTCTCATCCACTAAAAAAATAAAAATAAAAAATAAAAAAACCTTTAGCCTAGCCTTACCCCTTGTCGAAAGTCCCTATGGTTGGTTGCTAGTTGCTCGGTATGATTGGTTGATTTTTGCTTATGGTTTGCTCGCGCTTTGCTATGAGTGTTGCGCCATTTCAATGAAGATGAAGAAGGCCTGCTTCATTTTCGTATTTTTTGTGGTGTATTCTTATCTCAAGTGTGGAGGAATTGTTAGTTGTGTGAAGGACTGATTGAAAAGGAAAAAAATGGAATAAAAGAAAAAAATCAAAAAAAAGAAGAAAAATGAGTAAAAAAATCAAAAAAAGAGAGAAAAAAAAGAGACGAATAAGAGTTGGATTGTTGTTGGCATTTGTGACGTATTGATATATTATGATACTAGTTGCAAAGCGCCTTTTGAGTATCCTTGGAAAAATTCAAGTAACGGTTAATGAAGTACGAATTATAATAGAGTGAATAACGAACAAAAAATATATGAATGGTAATCTGATAAGAGGAAATAAAACTTAATAAAGTATCCGAAATTACAAAGTATATATTTTTAGTTCACATTCAATATAAAGCTTCTTTATACACAATGTTGGAAGTAGAATTGATACAATTATCATCTCTATCACAACATAAAACCTTCAGACCCTTCTTGGTCTTGACCCTCGATACAACGACATATAGTTGCCCATGAGAGAAAACCGATCTCTAAAGAAACAACCTAACCTTAGACAACGTTTGGCCTTGACTTTTATTAATGGTTAAACATTAATGGTTAAACATTAATAACGCCCCTAAAACTTTATTAATGGTTAAATATTAATGCTTCCAAGGATAAAGAAAGCATTACCATCACACCCTTTAGCAGCTTTCATCGCCATATTAGATCTATCCTTCAGTACATTATCACCAAAATATAAAACCTTCAATAAACAACACATTAGCACCATGTGATTTTGTAGTTTGTTGTGGATTTAAGAACATTGGTTGTCATTGGTATATGATAAGATCTTTTTTTATTTCAGGTATAATTTGGTTTTAGCATCAGTAAGATGCTGTCTTTTTCTGTTTCGTATACATAATTAAACTGTTCATAAACTCCGAAACATACTTATAGAGTTTTGTCCATGAATTTAGTAAGGTGATTCTTAATTCAATTTACAACTACGAACTTAGTAAAAGAAAAGAATGGAAAAAGAACAATTTAGTAAATTAATATATACATGTCTCATATATATCCCTGTATGATCGTTGTAAAATTTTACATTTTACAACAAAGACAACATCAAAACATGGTTCACATTTAGTTTTGATTACTTTGATATTAGCGAAAAACTAATTATCGTGTTTGATATCGAGAGTAGGTGTTATAAGATCAATGTAATATTATGCGATCAATGATTAGTGGTCAAATTAGATTTACTTTATTAATAGTATATTTTAAATGAACAATTTTTAAATAAATTGTGTTTCTTAGAGGTTTAGGACTACTAAAGTAATTTTTTTCTCTACTAATGGCAAAAAAGATGTATATTAGACTCCTGCAAAATAGATTTAGAGCTACAGTTCATGCATTCTGAACCGAACATTAGAATGCCTCACTGTTGTATGCGCGAAAAAAGGGCCGGGTAGGGTCAATTGGGTAATGGGTTAAGGTAAGAACGCGTCATATCTAAAATTGTTCATGGGTCAGTCACGTCGAGTAACGGGTCAAATTGGTCATTTTGAATAACAACTCATGGGTCACTTTAACTAACGCGTCAAATCGTATTCCGAATAGGTATTTTAAGAACCATAATAGCTTAAATATTGGTTTTTTATTTATAGCTTAGGACTCCCATGCCTATTAGTAATTTTTGAGAATCTAATTAAATGGATTAGAGGTATAAATTCCTGAGGCATACACGAGAGTCCAAATCAGAAATTAAGCACATTATTGTATATAGAGCTGACATACTAATAAGAAACACAAAATCATAAACGGTGTTTTTTAATATGTAAAATCTGAACTAACTGATGGTTTCAAGAGCATAACGTTTGAGCCTTTTCAATGGAAACATGTACTATGGCTTATTGTCACTACACTAGCCTCTAAAGCCATAATCAAAAAGTTATATATTGTTTTTGTTTATTACCTTTTAATGTCGTGTAATAGTGTCTCATCATGAGTGACTCTGTACAACATCGTCTTGAGCTTCAAGCCAGGTCGGATCAAAGTCCTTTACACTCAAAACCTGTACTTCAGCACACCAATCAATTATTATTTTAGTCGTATCTTGCCTCATTTATGTAGTCCTAACAAACCTGTAGCAAAAATATTTTTTATATTACGGATATGGACTTAAGTACATTGCTTTTTCATAAGATCAGTAATGACGATCAATATGACAATTCGGTTACAAGCATTAAACAAAATTTAAATTAATAAATAATAAACAATGCATTACCTGTGAAAGAAAGCTACAAATTTCATGGTTCAGGCATCGGACATCAAAATGGGAAATTCAAGAATCTGAACTTTTACCTCCAAATCTAGCACGAGAAAGAAATCCATATGCTCGAAATGCTTTCTTTCTTATTAAAAACACTAATTACAGTAGACATCCAATCAGCAAGCTGATTCGCCTTCTTTAATTCATAGAATGGTCGAGCATTGTTAATAATCACTATGAATGTTAAAAACTTAAAGTGTTTGTATTTGCATTCCTTGCCAAAGTTGATCCGGTAAAATAGTTGAAGATAGAAAAAACATTTAAACACCATCTCTTATAGCCCATTTTATTATAACTGATATGTGGTTTATTATTAAACTCATAATCACTTACAAATTTTTTGATGAATGTTAAAGTTTAAGAATGTACAGGTGAAGTTTCTAAAGTATAAAAGTTGGTATTTTTAGTATTCCTAATGAAATGCACCATGCCTTTACTTAATCTCATTAATCATTGGGTACACAGGTTCCAATGACGTGAATAGCTGCTTCCCAGAAGTAAAAAGCTGGTTACCATAAGCTGCTTTATTAGAAATCCCACACAGTCCATATAAGTAGCTACACTAATAAGAAAATCGCAAACAACCCTTATAAGTAGTGTAATTTGAAATACTAAACAATCCCCAAAATTAGTTACTGTAATTCAAATAAGCAAATACCAAACAACCCCTATTCTTAGTGAAATTAGAAATACGTATTGAGTAATGGTTTTAGGTACCCTTTTTCGCAAACATATTTCCCGTTGGTTGTGCTGACCTGGAAGCAGCTGCATCAACACATCTGTCATTGTTATCCCCACCCTCAGCTTATACCGCCTCATTATATCTTACCTTGTTATCCCCACCATCGGCATAAACCATTTCCACTTGATTCCTTTATTTTTTAGGTTGGATTGCGGTGGTGAGTTAGCTTTTTGAAAATTTTCGGATTCAGAATCTGAATCATCTTGTGATGTTCTAATAGTTTCAATATCATGTTCAAAACATAAATGATACGACTAAAATAAAAGAGCATTAGAATATGAGAAGAACTTTTTAGTAACATGTCATCATGCTTAGTATCAACATACATGTCTATACCTTGCAAGCAAACCCTCACTTAGAATTTCATTCTCTTTTTGTAACAATGCAAGCTACAAAACATTACCCTTTGTTCGTAAGATTGCACCTAGAACTCTAAGACGGTTTTTTAGGAAGAAACAATCCAAACCATCTGCCCACTAAAGACATGTAAAACTTTTGGAATCAGATGGTAAAAACCCAGGATAGTTAGGCAATTTTATGCTAAGCTCAATTGTCTAATTCTTACGCCTATCTCTAACTAAAGCAATGTGTTCATTGTCATGATCTTTAAGTACACTCACCACGGCCTGTTTTTCTGCATCGATGATAAAAACAACAGGCAATGAATTTTCATGCAGACATTTTATAAATTACGTGATTATAAATTTTAGACCAACATGTTACGTTTAGCTTAAGTACTACGAACCTGCACCATATTATACAAATCTTCCACATCAAGTGTATTAGACATGACATAAATTCGTCATTACCTTTCTTATGATTTTTCTGCATTGTAATATGAATGCAGATGGTATATTATCGAATTGTGTTATTATTAGAGATGGTATTATAAATAGTTTAAGATGTTGGATTAGGTTACCCACACTGTGACAACCATGACTTGAGCAGGTTAATCAAACCATTAGTGTTGACTTAGGTGCCTGATGTAATGTATGGTTTATGTGATTTGATGTGTTTATGAGGTATTGGTAATCAATCTATTGAGTTCATTTCGTTCACTTTTGAGTGACAAGGAAATGATTATTGAGATTTGAGCATTTCCGTGTTAAATGTGTAAGTATTATTACGTATACGTATTTTTGTGTCTAGTACTTTAAGATAAAGTTTTGGTTTTTGGGGGTTACGTTAGAGAAATGAGTTATTGATGGAGAAATTTCATTTTAATCCTCTATATAGTGATAAATGGAATGATTGGGTATTTTGACGAGCAATTGTTTGGTTAAATATGTGGAGCCTAGGTGAATAAATTCAAATGCGAAGCGTGTCTTGTGAAAGAAATGAGTGTTAAAATAGAGAGTTTTGGTAAACTTTCCATATATTAGAAAGTAAATTTTGGAAATGAAAGTTAATTTTTAGAAAGTAGTTTTCGAGCAAAATCGTTTTTTACCAAATTAGCTTAGGTTTTTATAAAACTTTTAAGTGTATTAAGGTAATTAATTAATTAATAAAAAAATATTAAAAAAATATTTTTTTAGGCATGAATAGTAAATACTCAAAATTAAAGGGGAAAATTAGAAAGTAAAAAAAGGAAAAGAACTGTTTGAGTCCTATCTAATACTAGTTTAGTTATCTAAAACACTTTAGGTAGCCTATATAAATGCAAACAAAAATCCCTAACTCCCCATTATGAATCGGCAAAACCAAAAGAGAAAAAAGAAAAAAAAATATTTTGGGTTTACTTTTAAGGTAAATTTCTAATCTTTATGTAATTCTAGTTCATATTTTTATTTATTATAATCTAAGTAATGTTTGGTTTTTTAGGCCTCTTATAAAATTAGGGTTTATAATTAGGGTTTAAATTTTCTGGAAGTTATGTTTAATGAATGATTGGTTGATCATTATGTTTAATGGGTTACGTGTTTTGATATGTGTTAGGTTTAGATCGCTCGAATTAATTGTTTAATTCACTGCAGAAAGTTAGGCAGTTTTGTAACGAGCATAACTCAATCATAAATTATCAAATAAATAATTTACAACATACTGGAGATAACCTCAAAGAGTCTACTTTCCAAAAAAGTTATCCTCGTAAGTTTTTATGGTCGGGAAGTGGGCCAAAAGGGCATTACAAAATCAGTGTGTAAAACAGTAACGAATTTCAGTTTTGGTTTTGATTTTTCTAAAAATACTTAGACATCTAGTTTGAAGCTAAAAATTACGTGGAAGTTAGTTTATATATTGTGTGTGATCCCTAAAATTTTTTTCTAAGCATGAAAGGAGGTCTAAAGTGGTCAGCTAGTGCCAAACTTTTAGAAGGTCAGATTCTGGACAAATTTTTTACATTTTGGATTAATGAATTTCTAAAGGGTATTTGTAAAAGGGTAATGGCTTTGGGAGAGCTATGAGAGGTTAATAGGACATATATGTAGCATGATGAATTTTGGTTTGAATTATGGGAGTGTTTAAGTGGTGCGTTTAAGACGTGTAAGTGAGTATAAAATTCTGCTCAAAACTAGAAAATATAAAGTGTAGCATTAAAGCGTAAATAGCATATGTAGGAGTTGAAAAAGGTTTAAATCAAGTATAGAGTTATGGTAGATAGATTAGATATCCATCATAGTTGAGGTTACATCATATTGGGTTGAATGCCTAATTTATGGTAGCTTATTGTGTTCTTAATTGTTTATATTGTCCGTGAAGTGTTTGTGAAGATTTTGTTGGAATCTTTTGGGAAGCTAAGCATCAGGTGAGTTTCATAGCCCCTTTTTCTTATGTTTTCTTGGGGTGAAAATGATGCAAAGAGGTTTTGAAATGTTTTAGTTACTGTGATAATGTGATTTAAATTATGCATGGGCTATACGTGACTGTTGTATGTTATGTGCTACTTGCTTTTATGGTATGAATTGTTGTGCTTGAGCGTGATCGTCTCATGGCGTTTATGGATTTGTTTGGTAGTAAGCGTGATCGTCTTATTACTATGAGTTGTTTGAGTGAGCGTGATCGTCTCATTGTTGTTATGTTTAGTGTAAGGATTAAGCATGAACGTCTCAACGAAGATTGATGTGATTGCATGTTAACTTGTATGATAGTACGTTGTATGTCCTGCTATGCTATGCTATGTTTTATTTATCACAGTAACTGGATTTAAAGGTTTGTTTTGGGTGTCTTAAACCTATGACTCTCACCAACCGTTGTGTTGACGTTTTTAAGCATCATTTTCAGGTGAGCTACAAGTGAAATCTAAGGTTAAGAGAGGTGGCTAGATTGTCCGCTAGGATTGCATTGGATTTCGCTCCTGCATTTGTTTACGTTTGTTGCATTGAATTTGTTGAATGTTATCTGATTTTATTAGGATCGTGAGACATTATTCTTGTATTGGTGAGACCCTTTTTCATTAATACATGATGTTGTTCTTTTGGTTTTCGGTATTGTCATGACACTTTGTGTCTTTATTATTTAGTTATGCATTTAGTGTTTCTCTATTGTTGACACCATTGTGTTGTGATGATATCCATGACGTTACGCCTCGTGTTTCCGCCTTGGCGGGGTGTGACATTCTAGTATTTCTAATCAAACAAAGTCTATAACTACGAGTAATGACAGTTTAAAATCCAGAACTTTGAATGTTAATGTTGTTTGTGTTACTTGTGGAAAATACATGCTTAATTCGAATCATGATGCTTGTGTTTCTAAATATTTGAATGACGTGAATGCTAAAACTAAGAAGCCTAAGGTAGTGCCTATTAGTACTAGAAAACCCAAAAGTCAAGCAAACAAATCTGTTGCAACACACCATAAGAAAAATGTTGCATCAGAATCCACTGTCCATAATTCCAAGAGTTAATATAGGATGTTGTATTAGAAAACCAGTAAGGCATGGAAATGGTGGATAGAACAACAATGCCCATCAGGATATAAATGGGTTCCTAAGACAAAAATGAAATGGGTACCTAAAGATAGGAATGAAACGAGGATTGATTTTATATTTTGGGTCACGATGTGACTTCTGTTTCGTTTGGTCGATTGGGATTTTATGTTTCGTTAGGTGGATTATCATGTTTGAGTTATATTTGGATTATTATTAAGTACTATGTGGTAGATGTGTGTTATCATTAAGATGTATGGTCTTGGAAATAAGTACGCGTGTGCAAAAGGTGCAATTATAATTATGGTCGCGAACATAATTATAAAGGTGTCACACTCGTGGACTTGTGACTTTGATTGCATTGATCATTGTTGCTTGTATGTATTATGTAAGGATGTAAGTCTGGATAGTTGTGTAGATGGTAGTTTAGATATGATGTGAGATTGGTAATAATTTTATATACCCAAAATATATATATAAAATAAAATACTTCAAAGAGCAATTAAGAAAATTACCAAGTTACCCTCGGTAAAATTCACTCTTAAAAATATATATAATATAATATATAATACGTATATTTAACCGGATAAATATGATCACCCGGGTCGTTTCCCCAACGACTAGTGAAATTGAAACCTCGTTTAAGCTTGGATTCTGATTTGAATAAGAAAATAGATGATTTTGATATCTATAACTACTAAATAAGAAACAACAATTAAAATTGAACAATTAAAGGCAATTTAAACAATCAAACAAATACGGAAAACAAATAAAACGCGACAATTAAGCAAATAGACTAAAATTAAACCCTAAAATTGCAAACTAAGTTTCTAAACCTAAATTAGGATAAAAGAAAATTTTAAGAAAAATAAAAATATTTTTTAGATTATTTTTGAATTTTTTTATCAATTAAAAACTATTTAATTCTAATTAAATCCTAAAAATAAAAAAAATAGAAAATAATTGAAATTATATTTTTCCATTAAGTAAAAATAAGTAAAAAGAAAATTTAAAAAAAGAATACATTTTTGGCTTTTTTGGAGTTAAAGATATGATTTTCTAAAATTAAATTTAATTAAAAAACTTTTAAAAGTAATAAAAATATTAAAAATATAATCCTAAAAATTTTATAAAAATTAAACTAAATAAAGAAAATATGCAGAAATTTTATAAAATTAAAAGCCCTAATTTTTATCTTTTAATTAAAGTTTAATTAAACTAATTAAAACTAAACCCTAATTATTAATTTAAACTAATTAAAATTAATTAAACTAACTAAGGACTAACTATGCAAACACCTAAAGGACTAACTGAGCTATAAAGAAACTAACGGGAAGGACTAACTATAAAACTGAAATTTACAAAATCTACCCCTAAGGACTAGCCCGTTTTCAAACAAGCCCCATTAAGCTTAAAAAATAAGATGAATTTAAAAAAAAGGCTTTTCATGAAAAACACAAAAGAGAAAAGTTGTAGAAAAATGTGGTGTGAACAGCTTTAATGAAAGCAACTAGGAGTGAAAACCACTAATAAGCTCAAAAAGAACTTATTTATAAGCTGTTTACAGAAACTAGACTTTTGCCTAAGTTTTTACTTAACAGCTTATAAGAAGCTCATTTTAAGCTCAAATCAAAAAGTAAAAAGTGGTTTGGACAGCTTATGATATGTATTAACTATAATTGAAAAGAGAAATAGCTTAATGATACTAGAGCTTATCTGAATTTAAGTGACAAAGATGCAAAGTCAGAAAACAAGCTGAAATCCTCAGAATCAAATTAAGCTTAAAAGCTCAATAAGCAATATCAGAGAATAAGCTCCTAGAGAATTGACCAACCACCTATAAGCTACTTATTTTAATAATAAAATCTAGTACTACAAGCTAGAATTTAAAATTTAAGGAGCTAAACTATCTACCTACTGTTTTTGGCCCTTTTTTTAGTTATTTAGTGACTTTGACAGCTGAATTAAGCTAGGTAAATAAGCTAGAAAATGCAAATTAAGCCCTATTCTATATTAAGCTATACCTAGACTTTATCCTACTTGATTTTAAAGCCTAAGACCTATTTTTACTTAACTTAACATTTAAAATTACAAAAGAGACAGCATGGAACAACCTAGTCTGCTGATACCACTTGACAATTAGGACAAATCAATAGTGCAGGTTACCTTAAGGGTAAACCTGCACTTGGACACTCTTCTTGAGTGTTTATAAACACAAAGCAAGCACAATCTAAGCCTTGGAGGCTTAGATCAAATTTTAGCAATCAAACTTTAAGAAACAATATGCCATGGTGCAGGTTTAGTCATAATAAGCCTTAAAAACTTCAAAATTTCAATACTAAACCTTCAAAACTTCTTATTATTAAACCTTATTATGAGATCTAAACTACCAAAAGAGAAATCACTCAAATTCCTATGACTTTGATAGTCAACTAGATTATTAAACCTAACACACTTTTAGACATGTCAGTTTTTTAGAAAAGCTTTAAAATGCAAAATCTAAGATTAATCCTGTAACTGCCAAGGTTTACTAATAGCTTTAATTAAGTCCAACAAACATTGATCTAGAGCTTACTTAGACATAATCAAGATCTACACTTATTCTAACTTATTTTAGGTTTTTTTATGGTTTTTAAGACAAAAAATATAAAATCTTATGATCTAAAATGATTAGAGTAAAAACGATTATCTTATTATGAGTAAATACTAAATAAAATACAAATAAGCACTAATAGCATACAGGAATAAGTAAATAAGTGTTCTAGGCTATAAAGCAATTATCTATTATTAAGCTAAAATTATGAAAGTACAAAAGAGAAAAGAAAGTTACCTCAAGATTCCAAGCCTAAACACGGGATCGATAAGCCCCTTGCAGAGCTTAACTGGGAAAGGGGGGGGCCTAAGTCTTATTCTTTAAGCCCTATATGCTTTGTTTCAAGTTATTTCTTATGATTTCTAAATGTTGCCCTCACTCTAAACCATTCCATTTTTCATCTCAGCAACAATTTCAGAAGTTAAAAGAGTGTTAAGAGCTTATGGAGCTTTATACTAGTTTATTTGAAGCTTATAAGAGCTTTAAGGGCATAATTTGAGATATAAAAGCTTTAATTTTAAAACAAATTTAAATGAATACTAGCTGATATGATGACAAAATTGCAGATTACAATACTGAGAGACAATTACAAGAGCTAAATCTGTTGAAAGAATATTACATTTTAAAAAAACTACATATGCTAAATCAAGCTAAAATTACAGAGAGAAATTAGATTGTTTGTGTGTGAGAGGGTGAGGCTATTTATAAGACTGTTGAGGAAGATTTTAGGGCCTGAGCTCCTTCTGCACGCTCCTTTTCATCTAGCATCCAATCAAGCAATCATGTCATCACTATTTGAGCCTTAGATCATTTGTTGAGTGATAGAGGATTGACGTTAGCGTGTCATTCTTTGATGTGACATGTTAAGTTGTTTGTCTCTGAGTGAGATTAGTGCAAATTTCTCATTCCATATGCTTTCCTAACTCTAACGTGGCTTCTTTTCTTAGCTTAGACCAATGGAAGCTCCTGGATTCATGATTTAAACCTGGGGTTTGTGTAGAGGATCACTTGATATTACCATAATTACCATCAATTTTGAAAAGCCATTTTGTTTTAATGGTGTGGTTGAAAGGTGGATGCTGATGAATAGTTACTTCTCCATGGCGCAATTTTAAATGGTAGTTGGGTTATATTTGTTTTTTACTTTGCCCCTATTGTCAACTTTAGTCCTTGTGGTTTATGAAAAAGGGAAATGGGCTAGCGTAAATGGTTTATGAATTGCGCTATTTGGGCTCCAAAATGGTATTCCGGTAAGTTTTCTAGGGTTTTTTAGGGAGCCATTAAGGGCTGTTGAGGGGCTATTTTGAATTTTGTGAAAACTTGGATGGGTGAAAATGGAATGTTTTTTTAGGTTTTGTTCTTTTATGGTTGACTTTTTTAATGAAATGTTGACTGGATTTGATACTAGCTCTGGATCTTTTCTGGCTTCGGCTTTGAATTATTTGGCTTCTCTTGTACTTTTCTGATTCCCGTGTCCGTGCTTTGCCCGTTTTTGACTGTTTTCTTATGATTTTTGATATATCCATACCTGCACACACAAAACACAAATACAAGCACATTTTTTGCCATTTTTGGTCAGTTTTAGGTTTAATTGGGTCTTTTTAAGCATAAACGGATATGTGTAATTTGCACATATCAAAATTCCCCAAACTAAACGATTGTGTGTCCTCACGCAATATCACATGCCTTATAACCAAATACTTAAGAAATTTCCCCAATAACTTAATCCTTTAGATGTAGTGAATAGAAAAGTCTTTTGTGAAAAATGTCTACGTCCCACAAGTTATAAAACCCCCCCCCCCCCCCAACCCGAATTCCCATTTTCAAAACTTTTTCTCTTTTTATGGTTTTTCTTGATATATTATCTACCTAACTACAACTTATTTATTTACAAAAGACATAATGCATTGATTTCATTACCACTTTGGTAACTTTTAGGATCATGGAATAAAAAGCACAATTAATGTGTCTAAAAGATAACTTCATCATCCCCGATTTTTCACTCTACCCATGCTAAGCTTAAAAATAAGATCACCGTTAAGTACGAGCTAAGATGCTAAGACTACTTATAATTACAACTTGTGAATTTTTTTTTTTTCCTTTCTTCCCGACATAAATCATATATTTAGGTGTGTGTGTTCAAATTAATTTAAACCATTAAATCCACATATTTAGATAGATGAAATCCGACCAAGCTTTACACATGGGCCTTTTGGGCTAATATGTTAATCACTTAGCAAGATCACATCTCAAAGCAAACAAAAACCTCCTTAGCTAAGACATCGTTGGTTCACTTGTCCCATGAATGACTTTCTTCTCTAGCAATCCCACCGTCATCGGGTAAGTGCTAAGGCTTTTGACACCCCATCCGGAGAATCTATATCGAAAACGTTATGAACTTATGAAAAAGCCTTGTAGACTTTTGCAAACCTTAGTTCAAAAGAATACATTGGTTTTAGAAAATGAAACTTTTACTATTTATTTTCTAACTTTGCAACATTATTATTTCTATTTACATTATTAGGCTAGGAATTGGTATCACTTTTCTTTCGACGACACATCGGCCACGCCTCCGACAAGAGCTCGTGTACTTATTATGATACCAACCCTAAATATACAACCTCCACCCTTTCTTTCGATGTCACATCGGGAGCGAACCGACAAATGCCCATGTACTTTATTGCGATGGAGTTTGTATATTAATTATTAACACTAAGGATTTATAACTTGCATCCTTTTTATTCACCAACTACATATTAATAATTTTTTTTTGACTTAAACTAATTAATTTAACACATTATTTTTGCAAATAGAAAAATTTCGTTTTAGAAAACCAAAGTATAAACTTGAACTAAAATTCTTATTTACCAATGATGTTTGACTTCATCATCGATAAAGCTTTTTCTGAATATGTTGATTAGACTTTTAAGAGTAAAACTCTAATTTGTAAAAATTAAAGAGAACACGTATAATTAATCATTTTAAGAACTCCGGGGAAGAAAAACCACAAGTTATTCTTATAAGCCTTTAAGTTTTCCAAATAAACTTTGTTTAGCATCCTAACTCGTAATCAACACTATCATCTCTTATTCTTTGCAATTTAAAATCTCTAATAAGAAATTTGCAAATAACTTAGCCTATATAAAAATCCAACTCGGCATATTTAAAAATCTACTTGAGATTAGCACAAGTTTTCATTTACTATTTGATGTCAAGTCTTGAATTGTTTAAAGTCTACATGAGACTAGCACAAACCTATCATCATTAATTGTTAAAGGGAGAAACGCTAGAAATTACTCATTCGATCGGGTCATAATTAACTTCTTATTTCTTCACGGAAAACCTACATTCATGTCTTAACACTTTTTTTTTAATTATATTTATGACTAAAGAATTTAAAATTTTTGCTATTTTTGTAGGAAAACGGGTACGTGAGAACAAAACAATAAGCAGGTAACATCAAATCGATAGATTCCTTCCCCAAACTAAAACGAAACATTGTCCTTAATGTTTTAAGGTCGGGTTCTACGAAAATCTAAGCCGTTTATGAGGTATGCAAAGATAGACGTTAATCGATAATGATGAAAGGATATGGATCTCACAATTAATGCGTAAAAAGGATGTGAGCTCAAGTTGAAGGAGATAAATCAATCGGAACGAGAGGCTTCAAAAATTTGTGGTTCGATCCTACAAAATCACAATAAAACAAGCAACAAACATCGGAAATCAGAAAGAGTACAGCCGTACTGTAACACAACACATTAGTAAGAAGATAGAAAGAAGATTAGAAAGGATAAGCATGGGGTGAACTCCCACAAAGCGGCTTGTTTTTGTTAACCGAGTCGCAAGCTCGACTCGATCCCTGAATTTAGTTGTCCTAGAGAAGAAAGTCTAGAGGTCCGAGATAACCATCAGGTGTTAATCTCCTCCATTGTAGGCTTTAGACGGATGACAATTGTCTTTGTGTATTTCGATAGTCGGCATATTGAGACAACTTGGCAGTGCCATAAGGACGGAAAACTTCGTTGATTGTTGAAAGGTCTCGGACCATAGGGATTTGTGCTTTCCTGGAAAAAAATCTTTATTAGGGAGTTTCTAAAAAAGCAGACTTGATCACAAACTTTGAAGATTCGGTTCCTTTTTCTTGGAATCGTGTAGTTTCTTTTTCGTCTTATCCTTGTAGATTAGCGAATTCTATAAGCTGGTTCATGGGAAGTCGCTAAGTCATTTGAGTTAAAGCTTTCGTTGATTACCGCGGTCTTGAGATCGAAAGTTGGCATGCTTAAGAGGCCCAATATGCTTGTGCTCTAGTTCAACGGGTAAGTGACTCGCTTTACCAAAACTTAACTTGTTACGGAGTGCACCAATTGAGTATTATAAGCGGTCCTAAAAGCATAATGCATATCTAGTTTGTCGGGACCATTTGAGGCACGGTTTTCTCTGACAGTCCTCCCCAAATTATTTTGAGACACTCGATTCGTGGACTTAACTTGACACTCGTTTGAGGGTGGTAAGTAGTCGAAAAGACGTAATGGGTGACACCATATTTTGACATGACTCTTGAAACTTTATCGTTAAAAAAATGGGTCCCTCGATCGATTGTAATTTAGCTCTTGGGAGCACGAATAGGGAGAAAAGGGATTTTAAGGAACTTAACAACTACTCTAGCATGTTGGTGTGGAGCGCCTTGTGCATTCAACCCATTGGAAGATAATCGACGGATACTAGAATTATATTGTTTCCTCTAGACGAAGGAAAGGTCCCATTAAAATCTATTCACATATATCATAAAATCTCACAAACTTGTTCGCATTTTGATCGGCATATCATCTCGATGTGTGAAATCTTGACTTGTCTTTGACATGCATCACAAGATTTGATCAATTCGTAAGCATCCTTATAAATCGTAGGCCAAAAGAAACCAGCATCAAATACTTTCCGAGCGGTGATATTAGCACTATGATGGCCCCCGGTGGGTCCTTCCAATGAAAAGTCTTTGAGAATTCAAGAGCCTTGCTGGCCAAATACACATCTACGGATGATTTGATCTGCACATGTTCGAAAGAGATAGGGATCATCCCAAAAGTAATGCTTTATATCCTTGAAAAACTTCCTCTTTTGTTGGGTTGACATTCCTTTGATAAGAAAATTCCCCGCGTGGTAATTTGCTATATCGGCAAACCACGGGGTATTTTGGTCATCATGAGAAGTCACCGTATTCAATGTTTCAAGAGGAAAAGTTTCATTAATCTCCTTAGGATCAAAAACATTCTCATACGGGTTTTCAAGACGAGAGAGGTGATCGGCTGCATAGTTTTCAGCTCCCTTGGTATCAATTACTGAAAAATTGAATTCTTGAAGAAGTAAGACCCATCTAAGCAATCTTGCTTTGGCGTCTTTCTTGTTGAAGAGGTATTTCAATGCGGAGTGGTCCGTGTAAACAACACTTTTGTTCATGATTAGATATGATCGAAACTTCTCAAAAGCGTAAACTACCGCAAGCATTTCTTTCTCGGTTGTTGTGTAATTTGTTTCTGCTTCGGTCATGGTTTTGCTTGCGTAATGAATTGGTCGGAAATGCTTCTCAATTCTTTGTCCTAGGACCGCACCTATTGCATAATCACTTGCATCGCACATGATTTCAAAAGGTTGGTCCCAATTCGGAGCAATGAGAATTGGAGCTTCGTAACTTCTTTTCAAGGTTTGAAAAGGAAAGAATTGCATCTTCCAAAAAAATGATAGGTGTGTTAGTCTAAGAGATGGGTCATGGGTCGAGAGATTTTGGAAAAGTCTTTGATAAATCTTTGATAGAATCCTGCATGCCCGAGAAAACTTCGAATTCCCTTAACGGTGGTTGGGTGAGGTAGCTTAGAAATCACATCGATCTTAGCTTTGTCGACTTCAATTCCTTTCTTCGAGATCTTATGTCCGAGTACGATACCTTCTTTCACCATGAAATGGCTTTTTTCCCAATTTAGAGCTAAGTTGGTGTCTTCACACCGTTTAAGCATTTTTTTTCTAGATTGGTGAGGCACGTAGAAAAAGAATCTCCAAAAACCGAGAAATCATCCATGAAGACTTCCATTGTCTTTTCAATCATGTCATGGAAGATTGCCATCATACACCTTTGAAACGTGCCTGGCGCATTGCATAAACCAAAAGGCATGCGGCGATAAGCAAACGTTCCGTATGGGCAAGTGAATGTGGTCTTCTCTTGGTCATTTGGATCAATTAGAATCTGGAAATAACCCGAGAAACCATCGAGGAAACAATAGTACTCATTTCCTGCGAGTCTCTCAAGCATTTGATCCATGAACGGTAAAGGGAAATGGTCTTTTCTTGTAGCTTCGTTCAACTTACGATAATCTATGCATTACTATCCAACCTATTACAAGTTTGTCTTGTTGGTACTAATTCGTTATCATCATTGGTTACTACGGTCATTCCTCCTTTCTTTGGTACACAGTGTACTGGGCTCACCCAAGGACTATCCGAGATTGGGTAGATCAATCCAGCGTCAAGAAGTTTTTCAACCTCTTTTTTAATGACATCATGAATTTTTGGATTAACCCTTCTCTGATGTTGGACGCTGTTCATAGTCATCTTCCATTAGAATTTTATGAGAACAAAATTCTGGGTTTATACCCTTAATGTCAGAGAGCTTCCAAGCAATTGCTTGCTTTCGAGATTTAAGAACCTTTATGAGAGCGGTCTTTTCATCATCGCTCAAATCTTTGGCAATTATAACAGGCAACTTGTTGTTATCTACTAAAAATGCGTATTCGAGATGAGGTGGTAAGTCCTTAAGTTCAACCTCGGGAGGTTCATTCTTTGGTTCATAAGAAACAGCATATTCGATTGAAGACTTCTTTGGTTCAACTATTTTAAGGTCTCTTCGAATTTCTGGTAAATAATCTCCTTGGTTTGTTATGGAGGTAATGGATCATATTGAGAAGTGCTTCGAGAATGGGAATGTATACCTAGGATCATAGTACATAGCATTAATTTTTGGTGAAGTTTGCTCATCATCGATTGCTATAAAAGCATCGGCTTCTTCAAAAAGTAGAAAATCACTTTCCTCAAAAGGAGTGAGTGTCGGAGAAGAATTTGAAACAATCGGATCATATCCGGGAGACGGATTGCCATATGCAATTGAGTCGGAAAAATCTAAAACTTCTTGTGAGTACTCTTCACACATGACATCAATGAGATCGACTTTCTTTAACGATTCGAAATTGTTGTACGAAATAGAAGGTGTATCACCACATTTAAGGGTTAAAGTCTGATCATCATTCCTAAGAATTATCTCTCCTTCATATACATCGATTAAAGCATGAGCTGTCCTAAGAAAAGGTCTCCCGAGTATCAACGGTACTCGAGGATCGGCTATGAAATCAAGAACAACAAAAATCGGCTGAATGTAGAACTTTCTTCATACCTTGAAAAATTTCATCTCGGCTACACCGGTTGGTTTGGAAATTGTTCGGTCGGCTAATTCTAACACCATTTTTGTTTTAGTAAGTCCTGAGAGTTTAAGCTTTTTCCAAATGGATAAAGGCATGAGATTGATACTAGCACCTAAAAATCACATGGAATAAGAAATCGACCGGGGTCACCTAGCTTTTCTGGAAGCTTTTTTAGGACAACCGCACTACAATTCTCATTCAAAGGTGTCTTGGTTAACTCGATTAACTTGTCTTTGTTATTAAGCATCTTTTTGAACATTGGAGCAAACTTTGGCATATTGATGAAGATCATCGCGCAAATTAGTAAAATTCAAAGTGAAAGATTAACGGATATCTAAATTTCCATAAACTTTGAAGCTAGGATATCATCCTTTTCACGAATTTTCTCTTTTGCAAGTCTTGAAGGGTAAGGAAAACTAGTCTTGGTCTTTTGAGCTAAAGAAGGCTCTTTGATTGGTTCTTTATCTTTGTTTTGATCTTGGACTAATGGAGGTTGGATGTCTTTGGTGCTAGGTAGCTCTGTATCCTTTGTCACCTCGGGTTCCTTTTCCACCACCGGCGGTGGAATTGGAGCTAGTCGTCATATGTGATACCATTGTATGGTAAATTGCCTTGGCTTCGTTCCTAGGTTTGGAATGGTATTGCTTGGCCCCCCCCCCCCCCCCCCCCCCCCCCCCCCCCCCCCCCCACCCCCCCCCCCCCCCCCCCTTATACCGAACTAGACCTTGAAGTTGGTGGTGTGATAGTTTGCATGAAAAACTGAGCATCATTTTCTGAAATTTCAGCATCATTTTCTGAAAATCATCTTGCTTCTTTTGAGATCATGTAAACTTTTTGAAAATCATTTTTAGTTTCTTTTGAAATATTATCCAAACTTCGTTTGCATGTTTTATGGTTTGCATCTTTAGCCTTAGCTTAACTTTTCCTAAATCATGTTTTAAGACACACCTTGGAATTTGTGAAACGGGAGGTAAAGCTTGATTATACCAAAGGTTGATTTGTGGGTGTTGGTTATTCTTATTGGTGGGGTCTTGATAAACGGCGTCCTTGATTATTTTGGGCTGTTTTGTTGAAATTTCCTCCACGGTTTGATTCGAATTGAATTGTTTCCTTGATATCGGCTTTGGTTTTCTGGTTTTGCTTTGAACTTTTGGTTGATTGAAACCTGGTTGGTCTCCATTTGGTTTGCAATTTAGGTGGATGCCTTTCGTAACAAAATTGCATCGGCGACGGTTTGTTGGAATTGATGTGTTATCATGAAACGGGAAAAATTGTTCTTGTTAATGGGTACAACTTGTTGAAATTGTGGTCTTGAACCACATGTGCACAGACTTCCTTGACTGGTTTTGACTGGGTAGCAGAAGTCGTAGATTCTTTTCCTGAATCGCTTTCTCTAAACGGCTCATTCGATATTCATTTTGTCTTCAAGTAAGGCGGCATTTGTTGAATCTCGATAACGGAATTATCGGGAAGGTGAAGAAGTAGAAGAAGGAGCATTCGTACTCGCTCTTGAATCATTTGGACGACTTCTTGAATAACGCACTTTGGATTTACTTTCGATTATGGCTAAACCTTCTCGAGGCATCTTATCTAGAAAATTGCCACCCGCGGCGGAATCTAAGGCATCTTGATCATTGGTATTCAAGGAATTGTAGAACGTATCAAGTTGGTGTAATTCCGAGAAACCATGATGAGGACATTGACGAAGAAGTTCTTTGAAACGTTCCCATGCTTCGTTGAAGGTTTCATTTGGTTCTTGGTAGAAAGTAGTGATTTTGTTTCGAAGGTAAGTTGTTTTCGAAGGTGGGAAGAATTGATTTATGAACTTTGAAACAAGGTCATCCCATGTGAGAATTGATCTAGGAGGTTCCTTATCTAGCCAATCTCGGGCTTCACCGTCTAGAGAGAAAGGAAAAAAGCAAAAGCTTAATCGAAGTGTTCGGAACTTCGGGATGTCTAAACGTTGAAGTGACTTTGTTGAAAAATCGAAGATGATTATGAGGGTCTTGTCTACCCGTGAACTTATTACTTTGCACAAGATTAATCAAAGGTTGTTTAAGCTCGAAATTGTTTGCATTTATCGGTGGAACAACAATTGCATCTTCGTATCCCTCGATGGGAGCTTGTAGCATTTGAGCCATGGTACGATTGTCGGCCATTGGAAACTCGGGTTCCTCAACAATAACCGTTGTTAATTGTTGTTGTCGACGATTTCGATTACGAGCTTGAGATCGAGTGCGCATGCACTAAAAATAAAGAAATTAAAAAAAACAAACAAAAATTACACTAATTTTTTGGATTTTTGATTTTTTTTACAATCTATTTTAAACGGATATACGGAAGACAACTTAAAACCAAATAATCAACTTACTTCACGGTAACTCTCAAAAATTGCTTTTCAAGGTGAGCCGTACTTCGTAAGTGACACAAATGGCAAGTTTTTGAATCTTTGGTTCGATTTGGGAACTTTTCAAGTTCACCGGAACTTATTTATGATAATACCTCAATTGAAGGTATTATATGTTGGTGTTCGTTTACCAACTTTGTGTATTTTTTTATTTTTTTTAAAAGGACAATTTTTTTATATTTTTGATTTTTTTATGTTTTTATGATAATTATACTAAAAAGAAAAAGAAAATATTTTTTACTTTTTATATTTTTTTATTTTTTTGGATTTTTGAAATATTTAACAAAAATGAAACTTTCGAGGACGAAAGGATCTTCAAACCAAATCAACAAACGTAAAACGAAGGAATCTTTAACACAAGTCCCCGGCAGCGGCGCCAAAAACTGATAGTAGTTTTAATACACTTGTAAAATATACTATAATAATATTCCAAAGAGCAATTAAGAAAATTACCAAGTTACCCTTAGTAAAATTCACTCTCAAAAATATATATATAATATAATATATAATACGTATATTAAACCGGGTAAGAATGATCACCCGGGTCGTTTCCCCAACGACTAGTGCAATTGAAACCTCGATTAAGTTTGGATTATGATTTGAATGAAAACAAAGATATTTTGATGATCTATAACTACCAAATAAAAACAACAATTAAAAGCAATTAGACACTTAAAAAGATTAATCGGGAAACAAATAAAACGCTACAAATAAGCAAGTAAATCAAAATTAAGTCCTAAATATGCAAATTAAATTTCTAAACCTAAAATAGGACAAAAGAAAATTTTAAGAAAAAGAAAAATATTTTTTTTTGATTATTTTTGAATTTTTTATGAATTAAAAACTATTTAAACTAAATTAAATCTAAAAAAATAAAAATAGCAAATAATTGAAATTATATTTTTCCTAGGTAAAATAAGTAAAAAGAAAATTTTAGAAAAAAGAATCACTATTTTTGGCTTTTTAGATTTTAAGATATGAATTTTCTAAAATTTAAACTAATTAAAAGCTTAAAAATAATAAAACTATTAAAAATATAAGCCTAAAAATTTTATAAAAATTATACTAGAAAAAAGAAAATATACAGAAGTTTAATAAAAGCCTTAATTTTTACTTTTTTATTAAACTTTAATTAAACTAATTAAAACTTAAACCTAATTATTAATTAAATTTATTAAACTAACAAAGAAGTAAATGGAGGACTAATGGTGTTAGTCCTTTAAGGACTAACAGAGCAAAACAAAGGACTCACGGAGAAAACAATTAAAACTTAAAAATTACAAAAAACACCCTGAGGACTTAGCCCGATTACAAGACTAGTCGCATTTAGCTTATTAATAAGATGAATTTTAAAAACAGCTTATTATGAAAAACTTATAAAAGCAAAGTTGTAGAACAAGTTGTGGTGAACAATTTTAACAAAAGCACCTCTAGCTGAAAGCCATAAGCTCAAAAGAGCTTATCAATAAGTTGTTTACAGAAAGAAGGGGTTTACCCTTGGTTTCACTAAAACAACTATTACAAGCTCAATTTAAGTTCAAACATAAATCTAAAAACTGAACCTAATAGCTTATGATGCCTACTATCTAGGAATGAAAATCTTTTTACACTAGAAACTCACTAAGCTAATTGAAATTGATGAACAAAGAGGTAAACTCAGGAATGAACATAATAAGCACAAATTAAGACTAAGCTAATAAGCTCAATAAGCTAAGACAGAGGTAAAACTTTTGCACACTTAACAATCAACTTATAAACTACTATTATCATTCATAAAACCAACACTTCTAAGCTAGAAATCAAAATTTTAAACCTAATTCTTAACTACTACTGTTTTTTTTGCTTTTGGCTATTTTAGTGACTTTTAAGCTACAATGTACTAAAGTAAATAAGCTAGAAAATGAAAGATAAGCCCTAATCTATTACTTGAATTCTATAAGCTAGAAGAAATTAAGCCCTAAGATCCTAGATTAACTACCCTAAATTTGAACCTAAAGTGACAGCAGTACTAACTGCTGTTAGTACTGATGTATTTTGCAAAAGGCCAGCAACAATTGTGCAGGTATCCTAGAGGGATAACCTGCACTTAGACACTCTTATTGAGTGTGTTGGTACTTAAAGCAAACAACCACTAAAGCTCTTAAGAGCTTGAATCAAGTTGAGCAATCAACAAGTAAGCCACAAAGTACCCTGGTGCTGATTCAAGCATAATAAGCCACAACTTGTTGAAAAATGAAAACTAATCCTTAAAACCTTTTAAAAACTTAATCATCAAAGGAAACTCAGCTGTCCAAAGAGAAATCACCTAGTTGTTTTGACTTTTAGTGGTCAATTAAGCTAATTCCAAACACTCCTTATATTTGACAGATTTTGATCAAGCTTTTGATTTTGAAAACTAGTGATTAAACCTTAACAACTAGGTGACTAACAGCTTATATCAAACTTAATTAACATAAATCAACAGCTGAAAATGCTAAAATTTAAGATCTACACTAACTTAACTAATATTTTTGGTTTTTTAGGTTTTTTAGACAGAAACTGAAAATCTAAGATTAATAACTATAAAGCTAAAAACAGATGAAGATTTATAACTACTAAGCACTAGAAGAGATAAATAAGCACAAATAAGACAATAAGCTCACAAATTAATAAGCAATGAGGCAGATAAGCAAAGATCTATACTAATGAACTATTAAATGCAAATTATAAAAGCAATTAGAATAAAGGAAACTTACTTTAACCTCTAGCTAAACAAGAGGACCCAATGAAGGGCAGCTACAAGCTCTCCTAGCTTATAAATAAGCTAGGAGTAAGGTCCTTCTTGGTTTTTCCATTACAACCAACTTCCATTAGCTTTCCACTCTTATACAAAGGTAATAAAGTTTTTTTAAGCTGGTTAATAAAGTTTAAGTAAGATTAAGATAAATTGAGCTCAAATCATGAGCTTAGAGACTCATGAGAGCTGTTAAGCTTATTAGGAGCTTATGAGACAGTACACACACTTTGAGAGTATAATAAAAGAGCTTATGAAAGATTTAAAGGAACACTTTATTAACTGAATGAAGATTGATTATATTAATAAAGGGAGATTACAACTGATTTTTAAAAAGGAAAATTACAATAAGCTATAACTATTCTAAAAGCTATACTAGGTGAAAAATGAGTAGCATATGATACAGGAGCTTAATATTTAAAGAAAAATGAGAGCTTATGAGTGGAAAGTAAAAACAAGTTAAACTTAATTTTTCATTGAAATGAACAGCCTTGATTACAATACTTAAAAGGAAATTACAAAAGCTGAAAGGGAATTACATAAGCTAAAAATGAAAATTAAGCTAAAACTAAAAGCTACTACTCCCTAGATGGTGTGTGTGTGTGATAGTGAGGGCTATTTATAGCCTGCTGATGAAGATTCTAGGCCTTGCCTTGCTTCCCAAGCTCCTTTCAATCATCACCATTCAATCTACTAATCATTGAAGAATGATTCTTAACCGTTTGATCAAGTGGTAGTCACACGGATTGCCAAGTTGTCATTCCTTTGATGTGACAGCTTGTGCTAGTTTTATGAGTGCTTTAAGAGTAAAACCAAGTAATCCCTTGTGCTTTCTTCATAGCCACGTGGCTTGATGGCTTGAGTGAACCAATAAGGAGCCTTGATATGACTTAATTAACCCTGCTATTGTGTAAGTGAGCCCTTGAATTGTCTTCCGTACCCTTCAATTTTGATTTGCCCTATCCTTTTGACTGAGGGGTGAAAATGGGAAGACGATGAATAGTAACCTAATCTTTGGCGCCCTTTTTTAACTGAATTTGGGTAAATCAGGTGGAAGGTTTGGGGTATTTGCACTTTCAGTCCTTGTGGTTGATTATTTAAAGTTGTAGTGTAAAACAACTTTCAGAAATGACAACTTAAGTCCCTGTGGTTTAATAAAAGGTAAATGGGCTAGGGTAATGGGCTTATTGGTTATGGCTTATATCCGGGTAGGGAATATTTAAGTTTAAAGGCCCTATAAAGGTTTAAGGGACAATTTTTGTAATTATTTGGAACTTAGTGGGACTTAAATGTAATTTGGGTTTTATCTTTGTATGGTTGACATTGTCTTGACCAGGGTTTTGACGTTACTTTGACAGAGAACTTTGACTTTTTCTGCTTTGCTTGGAATCTTTGGCTTCTCTTGCTCTTAATATCCAATTCACGTTGTCCGTGTATGGCCCGTTTTTGACTGTTATCCTTGTGATTTTTTTATATATAAACCGTACCTGCACACACAAAACACAAAAACAAGTATATCTTTGCCATTTTTAGTCTATTTTAGGCTTAATTGGGCTATTTTAGGTATAAATGGATATGTGTATTTCACACATATCATGTTCCATCATTCTTAAACCAAGACATAGATAGTTAAATGATTCACGTGTAAGGGGTTTCGTGAGAATGTCGGCGATGTTTTCGACGGACGACATTTTTTTGATTGAGATATGTCCTTTCTGGACATTATCATGAAGAAAGTGGTGATGAATTTTGATATGTTTGGTTCGAGAGTGTTGCACCAAGTTTTTGCTAAGGTCAATCGCGCCTTTATTGTCGCACATGATCAGGACATCGTCGAGTCGAACGTCGTAGTCGATAAGAGCTTGTTTCATCCATAGTGCTTGTTGACATGCCTTTCCGGCGCTTACGTATTCGGCTTCAGTAGTGGATATAGCAAGAGCGGTTTGTTTCTTCGAGAACCAAGATGTCAAACAACATCCCACGAACGTACAAATACCGCTAGTGCTTCTTTCGGGTGCCACATAAATCTCCTGCATGAATCAAGTCGACGATATACTACTGTTCAATGTCGGTCCCTTTAGGAATACTAATCCACTAGAGTGCTAGTGTCGTTAAAGTATTAGAAGAAACGCATACCGCTATCAAGGTGAGAGGTTTTGATTGAGCCACATGGAAGTGGGCACAAAGGCAGACACTAAACATGATATCGGGCCTACTTGTCATTAGGTATAATGAACTACCTATCATGCCTCGATACTTGATACTATCTACCGACTCACTCTCTTTGTCTTTCGTAAGTTTAGTATCAGAGGACATGGGGGTTTTCATTGGTTTGGATTCTTCTAAGCCAAATTTCTTAAGCATTTCTTTAATGTATTTAGATTGATTAAAGAAAATACCATCTTCCATTTGTTTTATTGTAATCCAAGGAAGAAGTTATGTTCACCCATCATGCTCATCTCGAACTCGTCATGCATGATTTTGGCAAATTCATCACACATGTCTTGACAAGTCGAGCTGAATATAATGTCGTCGACATATATTTGAACGATGATGAGGTTTGAACTTTTCTTCTTGGTAAAAAGAGTGTTATCTACCATTCCTATTTTGTATTCATGTTTAATACGAAAAGCTTTTAATCTATCATACCAAACTTTGGGTGCGTGTATAAGACCATATAAAGCTTTCTTAAGTTTATAAACATGATCTGGTTTTTTAAAGTCAATGAATCCTGGAGGTTGTTCCACGTATACCTCCTCATTGATAAAACTGTTTAGGAATGCACTTTTTACATCCATTTGGAATAGCTTAAAATCTAAAGCACAAGTATAAGCTAATAGTATCCTAATTGACTCAAGTCTAGCAACTAGGGCATAAGTTTCATCATAATTGATGCCCTCTTGTTGATTATAGCCTTGAGCAACTAATCTAGCCTTATTTTGAGAAACAATACCATTCTCGTCTAACTTATTTCTAAACACCCACTTAGTTCCTATGATTGTCATATTCCTAGGTTGTGGAACTAACTCCCAAACATCGTTAACAATGATTTGATTAAATCTTCTTGCATGGCGACTATCCCGACTAACATTTAGTTAAGGCTTCATTCCACATTCTTAGGTCCTTAGGGCATAAGTTTCATCATAATCGATGCCCTCTTGTTGATTATAGCCTTGAGCAACTAACCTAGCCTTATTTCGAGAAAAAATACCATTATCGTCTAACTTATTTCTAAACACCCACTTAGTTCCTATGATTTTCATATTCCTAGGTTGTGGAAGTAACTCCCAAACGTCATTAGCAATGAATTGATTTAATTCTTCTTGCATAACGAATATCCAACTATCATCCGTTAAGGCTTCATTCACATTATTAGGCTTTATAGTTGATATAAAATAAAAGAAGTTACTTTGGTTTTGGGCTTGTGATCTAAGGGTTCTTTGGTTAAGGTTTTCTATGACATTTTCTAATGGATGGTTCCTAGATTCCTTAATATTGACTATTTCGTCAATCTTTAAAGTTTCATCCTCAATGTCATTTTCTAGGTTTTTCTTTTTGGTAACCTTAATTGCTTCTTCTTCATCTAAGTCATCATCCACCAAGGGTGATGTCTTAGAGGGTGGAGGAGTTTCATCGAATGTCACGTTGAGTGATTCTTCGACTTTCCTAGTATGTTTATTAAGGATGATGTAGGCTTTACTATTTTGGGAGTAACCTAAAAAGACACCTTCGTATGACTTTGGGTCAAACTTTATAAGGTAGTCTTTAGTGTTTAAAATGAATCACTTACTTCCAAACACTCTAAAGTAATCAAGAGTAGGTTTCCTACCTCTCAAGAGTTCATAAGGTGTTTTTCCTAAGATGGCTCTAATTAGGATTCGGTTGAGAATGTATGTTGAAGTATCTACGGCGTTACACCAAAACTTTTGTGGTAACGATTGCTCATTCAACATAGTCCTACTCATTTCTTGAAGTGTCCTATTTTTCCTTTCAACCACGCCATTTGATTGAGGAGTGCGTGGAGCTGAGAAGTTATGTGTAATTCCATTGGCATTACAAAACTCTCCAAATTGCACCTCATTATCAAATTCCCTACTGTGGTCGGTTCTTATTGACACTATTGTACATCCTAATTGGTTTTGAATTTTCTTACTAAATATTTCGAATTGATCGAAGGCTTCGGTTTTATCCTTAAGGAATCTAGTCCAAGTATACCTAGAGTAGTCATCTACTATGACTAAGGTGTAACGGTTTCCTTCGTAACTTCGTACGACGGATGGACCGAAAAGATCCATATGAAGGAGTTCTAAGCATCTAGTCGTTGAGACTATATTCTTAGCTTTGTGACTAGCGTGAGCTTGTTTTCCAATTTTGCAAGCATCACAGAAGTGTTGATCAAACTTAAGCTTAGGTAAGTTTCTAACTAATTCCTTAGATGCTAACGATTGAATGAGACGCATATTTGCGTGACCTAATCTCCTATGCCACAACGTGGAGTTTTCATCAATCGTTGCTAGACAAATTTGGTCTTTAGGCTTATTTCCTAATTTCATCACATATAAGCCTTTCTTCCTAATACCTCTACCTATGACCTTACCATCCTTAGTGATTTCACTATCATGTTCAGAGAAAGTTACTCTACACTTATTATCACATATTTGTCCTACACTTAGCAAGTTGAATCTTAAGTTATCTACATGTTCTACATTATCTATTTTGAGAGAGTCATTCGAAATCGTACCTTTGCCAATGATGTTACCGCGAAGATTGCTACCAAAAATAACATTACCTCCATTGTATGCCTTGTAGCTTGAGAAGAGCTTTTGGTTACCCGTCATGTGTTTGGAGCATCCGCTATCCTTTATCCACTCATCGGGTTCCAAGTCGACTCCAAGGCATATCTATTTATATAGGGCAATAACTCAAACATTTGGTCCCTAATATCTCATGGGTCCAAAGTTGTTAGTGCTAAACATCCCTTGCATTTGATGCAATTGGTTGGGATGTGGGAATGGAAGACACATTTCCCATGGCATGTAACTTTGACGTTGGAAATTGTTCCAAGTTACGGGAAAGCCACGAGGTTGATTTTGTCGACCAACGTTCCTTTTTGGTTGCGGTGTCTTAGGACGAGGATAATTATTATTGACTCTTCTAGGTGGTGGAGTTTTTGATCTAAAATTAGGTTTTGAAAATCCAACTCCGGGTTTTGACAATGGCTTATAAAATTGTTTGACTTTATTATCACTAGCGATGAAAACTTTGACATTTTTTACTATTATGTGTTTTGGTCTAGGGGGGGGGGGGGGGGGGGGGGGGGACCCAAATAGATTTTTGAAAAGACACACTTCTTCAGATCCCAGGCGTTGCTGCTGGCCGGTTCCATAATTATTTTGGGGGCCCCCTGTATATTAGTGGCCGCCCATTTTTATTGGACCTCATCAGTGACGCCTTTTTTTGGAGCTTTACACTAATTTTAATATCTTTAGTTCCACTAGATGATGCTTCAAATGAACTAAACCCTAAACCTAATTTTTCACCGAAGGGTTTTTGATTACTAATGTGTACTCTTTTCAAATTTATTTAATCTAATGGCTTCCTCTTTGAGTTTTTCATTCTCAATTTTAAGCATATGACATTTTACACATTCGAGATCAACTCCTTTATTTTTCTCGAGTGTAGACACTTTTTCTTTTAGAATACTAAGTTCTTTTTCTAAACTATTTCTAGTGGCTTTTAATCTTTTGTTTTTAGTGATTATCTTTAAACTTTTTGCACAGGTTATATATTCATTATCTAAAAACTATATTATCTATGTGAGTTTTCATCACTAAAGTAAGAGGATTCAAAAACATACCTCACTTGATGCTTGAGCTACAAGACACATTTTGTCTTTGACCTTCTCATCATCTTCTTCACCGCTATCACTCCAAGAACCTCCGGCAAAAGCTCTTTGGTTCTTGTCTTTCGTTGGTTTTGGACATTCTCCAATAAGATGATTTGGGTCGCCACATCTAAAAAAACATAAAAAAAAAAAAAAAAAAGACATTTTCTATCACTTTTTACCGTTCTTGTCATCACGGCTTCTTTGGAACGTCTTTTTGTTGTTCCGAGGTTGTCTCACGAATCTACCTCTTCTTTTAAAGAACTTCTTGAAGTCTCTAACACCATGCTTATTATTCATCTTCAATTCTCGGAAGTCAAAAAACACTCGTCCTCATCACTAGATTCTTTCTTAGCCTTTAAAGCAAGAGATTTTCTTTCTCCCTTAGCTTTAACTATTTCAGAATCTTTCTTGATGATAATCTCATGAACTTTGAGATTCCCGATGAGTTCATCAAGTGACAGTCATGTCAAGTCTTTCGACTCTTTAATCGCCATGACCTTTGCTCTCCATTTAGGTGTTGAGCCCTAAGAATACTTCTAACATAATTCTTGCTAGGTGACCTTCATCACGAGCTTTTGATAGTAATGATTTGTATTAAATCTAGCTAATGCCACTATCTTTGTTTTGTCTTTAGAATGAGAATTGTTTATTTGTTGTACCAAAAGGTCGATCTTGTTCTCTTTGAATTTGGTTATTACCTTGAGGGGTGTGTTTAACAAAATTTTTCCGAATTTCTTTTGCCGTATACACATGAAAATTCTTTTCATATTCTTTCTTGGCAAAGCCATTGTAAATAATCCATTTTAGCGTTGTTATTTTTTCCAAGCTTCTTTTTAGTTCATCATTTGTTTTTCAAAAGGATAACATTCATTCTAAATTTGGTTTCTGGATTTTGTCTGAATAGGTTGAAAATCACAATTAGTAATAACATGCCAAGAGGATTCAAGTAATTTTGTTTTTACATAGTATTATATCTATTTTTCACTATAAATAAAACAGTCCACTTTCAAAAAGTTGGTGGTCTTTGATGGGATTACCCTATTAGATTTTTGTCGAAAATAACATAGATCGATCAATGCTTTAATATACAGTTTTATTTTAAAAATTTATGTGACCTTGGTTTTTTGATTACCAATTATGGAAACTAGAAGGGGGGTTGAATAGTTTACAGGTTTGTTTTACGTTTTAAAGTTTGCTTTCAAAATACTTATATGCGGAGTTGTATGTTTACTATTTAATACAATTTGAATCAATAAACTATGTAAATTATCTAACTAATTTACTATATAACAATCACAACAATATATAAAGAGATGAGAGAAGGAACAATCAAACCACAACACCAAGATTAATAGTGGTTCAGCTATGAAGCTCTTCTTCGCCCTACTCTACTCCCCGAGTATCCTACTCGAGATTTCACTATGTCAACAAGCTCCCTTCAGGCAGAGAAAATCGTTTACACGTTGATTACGTTATTTTTTGACACTAAGCTAAATGTTGATTCCTAATCTTAGCTAGAACTAATCTACCACTTTACAAACTTATACACTCACTAGATCTAACTATCGGTTTTACACATAATCCGAGTTACACTATTAACAGGATAAATTACAATATGAGATGTGACTTTTCATATATCCGTACCTGCACACACAGAACATAAAAACAAGTATATTTTTGCCATTTTTCACTATGTTTTGGGTTTAATTGGGTCATTTTAAGTACAAACGGATATGTGTATTTTACACTTATCATATATCTTGTTACATTTTGATATAATCTCAAAGCTAGACAAATAAGAATCCAATTTCTTATCCATACTCAAAAACTTGTCAATTAGATTTGATAATAACATCAATCATAGTTTGAATAATGAGTTGATATATATATTTGAAATCTTTCTTAACCTTCACGAACACTCTTTTAAAAGAAGACAAATAAAGATTTTCATAGTGTGTTCCACTAATCCTAAGACTAGTTGTAAGGTGAGGTTGATGAATAATGACAAGTTAATTTCTTACTTCAAGATTGTCATTTATTTTGCTTATGCAAAAAACTATTTGTTAATATGTATAGTATGCATAGTTTTTGACATTTTATGAGTATATAAATGATTTTCCTACCCATTTTTATACAACACACATCTTTTGTAAAATACTATACGTTTATAAAAAGAGTATAATTATGTGTGTGTGTGTTAGAACAATGCAAGCACAAGCAAAGTTTAAAAAATATATTTTATTTTACTTAATTACCAATGTATTAATATAATCTTTTATTTTGTTTAACCAACCTGAGGTCAAACAACGCAAGATGATGAAAATATTTAGACATTTTGTTAGAAGAGAGATAATGTGTTGAAAATATTTTAATGATGGGTTTTAACATATGATCTTATGATATTATTTTTCCACACAATTGACAAACTATTAAACTTTCATTCCTAAGTGGGTTACTACACTCAAAATGATCTACAATATGCTTATGTAACACTTGTAAATATAATGATCTATGCCTATATATAATGTACAAATAATTTTGCAACTTAACGGAAGAAATCTAGCGTAATTCCTATTAGGAATAATCCAAAAACTAGTAACATACAAATAGCATACATGGCACATGTGTTTAGATATATAATTAGCTCAATTACAAATAGTAATGATTACTTATTAATATCTATTAACCAAGTTGAAACAAAATTAAACATACATAATCATCTAGCATACACATAAGGATTTTTGTCGTTGTTTTGTGTATTAGATATAACGATGTATACTTAGCTTAATTTGATTTGAGAATAAAATAGTTCCTCCCCATTTCAAAAATTAATTAAGATCAATATTTTAAAAGGACAAATACACTATTTTTCAAAGATATATCAATTAGAAATGCTCAACTCAAAGGAAAATATAAAATACAAGTTTTACGTTAAAACAGAACTCAAAGTTTTGACCACCATGTAGTATTTTGCATTTCTGACTTATTTAAGTTTATAATGAATACTTGAAAGTATTTTCAAAATGAAAATAGACTCAATTATTTTCGGAATGACAGGTGGCACGACTTCTACAGAGTTACGGTTGATTTTATATGATTTTTTGAAGTTTGCCAAATTCTGTTGAAACAGACAGACGACCCCCATAAAGGTGACGGCCCCCAGATATATATGGGGCCGCCCTAACATTTATGGGACCGCCACCAGTGACCCAAAAACATGTTTTGTGAACAAAATCATTTGGTGACTTAATTGTAGAACGTGAGACTTTAAGAAGTTGTTTAAGCACATAAAAAACGTGTTTTGGACGCCATTTCTACTCTTACGACTAAATACAATATATTGACAATTCCAAACTCTTTTTAGAAGATTTTCCTTCAAGCTATTTATACGAAGTATATCTAACAACAAAATTATTACGAATCAAGCAACAGAACACTTTTCATATTTAATCCCCTTTCATGGGTAATTTGATACATGGATCGTACTCTATTTTAAAAACATTTATTTTGAAAACTAGAGCGACGTGGTTTTGATACCAATTGTGGAAACCGTAGAGGGGGGTGAATATGTTTCCTTTTAAAAACTTTAAATCTTTTGTATCAATTATCACATTACTATCTGATGGTGGTCCCATAAATATATGGGGGCCGCCTAATACATAAGGGGGCCGCCTTATTTAAAGGGACCACCTCCAGAAGAGGTTTTCTGAGTAGATTATTTGTATCAAATCACCAATCAAGTTTGACGCAATATGACAAGTGTCGATAATAGATTTACAATAACTAGCGCATATTTTACCAATATATCAACACTCACAATGTTTACTACAAAGAGCTACACAACCATGACTAACACAACATACACAACAATTCACATAATCATAAACACAATGTAAATGTAAAAGTAAAGCGATATATGTAAAGACATAAGTAAGGAGAAAGGTCAAAGAAAATGCAAACCGGACACAGTGATTTATAGTGGTTCGGTCACGAAGCTCCTCTTTGCCATACTCCAATCCCCAAGTATCCAACTCGAGAGTTATTTCACTAATCAACAAGCTCCCTTTCGGTGGAGAAAACCTTATAACGTTGCTTACATTATTTTCTGACACTAAGCTAGATGTCGAGTTCTTCTTCGGGTATAACCAAACCTGTTATGTTTTATTGCCCAACATAACAAACCTTGTGTTTTATGGCCTAAACACATAAACTACGTCGATTACATTATTTTTCGACACTTTGCTAGATGTCGAGTCCTAATTTTAGCTAGAACCAATCTACCACTTCACCAATGTATTTTAAGGCCTAAAATACTAATCGACACGCCATCAACACTTTCGGATATATACACGATCCAGATCTACACAACTACACAAGAATGAAAGATATGGACTCGATCTATATGTAACAAAAGTTACAAATGAACTAAACGAGACTACATAACTTCGTATCTTGATGTTGACAAAAGTTCTTCTCTTGCACTTGAAGAAAGGAGGAAAGGATAGAAGATTTGATCACATTTAAACAAGATTAACCAAGTTGAATGATCAAAGATTTAAAGAGATTTAGTGAGATCTAAAGAGAGAAAGAACAAAAAGAAAATCATGCAAAATGGTTGTGAAAATAGTTGGAGGTGACCCACTATTTATAGGAGCTAAAAAACAGGCTATCATGAAACGGCGGTCCCAAATATATTAGGGGGCCGCCAGATATTTAAGGGGGCCGCTGGCCTATTTAAAGGACCGCCCCGATAGACGCTCCTGTTTTTGTCTTTTTGTGGTGACAAACTTGTCTGGTGAAAGTGACACTTGTTTTGGGGGAAAATGGCTAGATTTGAATTTTGAAATAATTACTACATAAAACATTTCTTTATAATTCAAAAATAATTTGTCTAATTAATTTTTGAAAAATTCTTTTGTTACATTTATAAAAATGTAATGTTTAAGACAAAAACGTATTTCTTTGATCATCCTACAAGTTTAATGTTGTTTGTACATACCTTATGTGATTTACGTCAGTTGCAAACACGTGTCGGTGTTGATGTAGACTTGAGACGTCGAGAGATGTATTGATGTAGACTTGAGATGTCGTGAGATGTAAATGCATGTATGCATTGATGATTTGTGATTACGAGTAACTAGCGCACTTTACGTTATGTATTACAAGTCACATGTTTGTCATCACCAAAATATAAAGAGATCGTATAGATTAAATATCGTAATATTTGCAGTAACAGTAAGATCGTTTATGGTACCGAAATTAAGATGTGAAAGTCTGCGGTACCATAACTATGACTTTGTCGAAGAAGCTTTGGACATGAGATAAACGAGTGAAGAAGCAGCCATATCGGGTATGGAGATAGTATATAAATTGGATTCACGACCTCCTGTAAGCAGATCATCTCCTTCTAAATTTCGCACGTAGCAAGTTTTTGATCGAAAATCAACTTCTAGATCACCGTCATAGAATTGTCCAACACTGAAGAGATTATGTCCTAGCCCTTCAAAATAATATACATGACAAATCGTGATGTTTCCTTATACATAACCGCCATAGCCTGTGATTGCTGCAAAATGATCGTTCCCAAAGTGAACGGTGCCCATGAATTTCTCAACGAAATTTTTTAGCAATGATCGATCACCCGTCATATGCTTTGAACAACCACTATCAACAATCCACAGAACAATTTGAACCACTTGCAACACATGAAGATACTACACATGGACAAGTGGACAATTTGACTACCCATTTTTTAAAGAAATTGATGGTTTAACAGTAGATAGACCATTATTAACATGCACAGTCTTTTTAACAGGTGACCAACCAACATTTGGTTGTAATTCGTACCACTTTTGCGACATTCGACTAGTTTGAAGTTTGTTCTTCAAGTAGTTGCAAAGTGAATCATCTCGCACAGTAAAAGCTTTAGAGGCCTTATATTTGTCACTTAAGGGAGTAACTGTATCAATTTTAGATTTGGAAACTATTGGAATGTGGTAGTTGGATCAGTGTGTTATTCGACTAGAAGTACGTGAGCCTATTGGGGGCACACACGTTAAGACACATAGAATACATTTATTGGTAAATATACTTCATGAATATATTTAAATAGTCGTTATAGTTTAAAACTAACTTAACGGTTATTTAAATATGTAAACCAAAAAGACTTAAATTGATAAAACCCAAACCCAAAAGGGTGCCTTGTGATGGCCGGTCCCTATGGTTTTTTAAAGGGAGTTTTTGTGTCGATTTAGAATTAAGGAGGTGGAGGAATTGGAATAAGGAATGAATTATAGTTTCCTTGTTCACCAAGGACTAGGTTTTGGGTGCCTATATAAACACCCTCACCCTAGCTCATTATTAATTCATTAAAATCCCTAAAAACCTAAATTGATTTTTAGTTTTCCCTATCCTCTCAAAACCGAATTCGGTAAAACCCTTGTTGATCCCACGCCTTGATCGATTCTTTAGTATATAAAGAGTTTGTTACCTTGGAAGAATCCAAAATAACAAAGATTGAGACTTTGTGAATATACCAAAGTGTATGCGGAAACTACACTTTGATACTCTAGAGAAATGTATGAAACAGTAACGATCACTCACAAACAATAAATACCAAAATCACTGCTTCAATATTATAAATAATACGAGTACTCTCTAAGTACTGGGGTTACACAACCTTGAAGCAATTACAAATTCTCTCTAAGTGTATATCTTAAAGTTCTAACTATCACTACTCTAGGGATCTCCTTTTATAGAAATACAAGGAGCCCTTTACAAATATATCTGCCTATCTATTAGGAACAGTTACAATTCAAAACTAAATATTCCGAAATGCTCTCCATACCTTCTTATCTTCATATCATCAGCTTTGACTATTTAGCAGTACAAACTTCTTCAACTAGCAGTATTAAGTTTCATTGGCAGTACTAACTTTGTGCTGGCAGTACTAACTCCTTTAGTACTGTTGGCAGTATTAAGTCATATGAAGATTTATTCCCAACAATCCTCCCCTAAACTTGTGATTGTCCTTTAAATCAACAAGTTTCTTCTGAATAAAATCTTCTATACTGCTGATGATTCTTTCAAACACTTTTGTCATTTCTGCACTTGAGCTCTTATGAATCTAAGGAGTTCAAAAGCTTGGGAACTTTCATGATCTACCTCCAATCTTGTACTTAACATCTTTGACAACATCTCTTGACTCAAGGGATACTTCTTTTCTGTCAACATATGGATCGCCAATCCATTGTTCATCAACAAAATATGAATACCACAGAAATCGTGTAATCTCCAGCTCAAAAGATTGTATTCATGTTGGTCTTTCCAAATCTCATCATCCTTATCAGGCTCAAACAAGGTATGTAAATCTCCCCAAAGCATAAGATCAAAACCTTCTGGTGCTGAAGAACTGTATCTCTCCTTAACTAACCTGAACAATTGTTCTACATCCATTCTGTCAAAATCTTGAAGCATTTCACTTAGTATCTTATAATTCTTTGAGCTTCCATCACCCCTGAAAACTTGATAGTACATGAAAGTCTCTGTCAACACAACTGTCTTCCAATCTACAATAGGAAACTTTGTTGATAAAGATTCAATCTCTATGGGAGTTTCTTCTCTTGGTACTATATCCAGAAATCCCTTGAGCTCATCTTTCTCAACATCTTCTTCTAGCTTTTGTCTCTTCCTTGTTGTTTTCCTAGGAATGGACTTCTTCCTTTTTGCTGTTGGTTCTTTTGCTACTTCTTCCCTTTCCTCTTGTGCAACAGTCTCTTCTTCCACAATCTTTTCAGAAGACCTTTCTTTTTCAGGAGACTTTTGCTTCTTACTTGCTTTCTCTGCATCCATAGGCACAAATTTTTGATTAACATCCCAAAGCTTTTCAAAAATAGGCCTGATTTCATTGTACCCCCCCCACCCCACCCCCCCCCCCACCACCCCCCCCCCCCCCCCCCCCCACCCCCCCCCCCCCCCCTCCCCCACCCCCCCCCCCCCCCCCCGCCCCCCACCCCCCCCCCCCCCCCCCCCCCTCCCCCCCCCCCCCCCCCCCCTTCCCCCCCCCCCCCCCCCCCCCCCCCCCCCCCCCCCCCCCCCCCCCCCCCCCCCCCCCCCCCCCCCCCCCCCCCCCCCCCCCCCCCCCCCCCTCCCCCCCCCCCCCCCCCCCCCCCCACCCCCCCCCCCCCCCCCCCTCCCCCCCCCCCCCCCCCCCCCCCCCCACCCCCCCCCCCCCCCCCCCCCCCCCCCCCCCCCCCCCCCCTCCACCCCCCCCACCCCCCCCCCCCCCACCCCCCCCCCCCCCCCCCCCCCCCCCCCCCCCCCCGCCCCCCCCCCCACCCTCCCCCCCCCCCCCCCCCCCCCCCCCCCCCCCCCCCCACCCCCCCCCCCCCCCCCCCCCCCACCCCCCCCCCCACCCCCCCCCACCCCCCCCCCCCCCCCCCCCCCCCCCCCCCCCCCCCCCCCCCCCCCCCCCCCCACCGCCCCCCCACCCCACCCCCCCCCCCCCCCCCCCCCCCCCCCCCCCTCCCCCCCCCCCCCCCCCCCCCCCCCCCCCCCCCCCGCCCCCCCCCCCTCCCCCCCCCGCCCCCCCCCCCCCCCCCCCCCCCCACATTTATGACTTGCTGGTTGGCGTCCCAATATTTAATACCCGGTCCCAAATATATTAAGGGGGGGGCTATATGGGGGCCGCCTCACCAAGGGTTTTTTGGACTTGGTTTTGACGAAAATTTTAACGAAGAAGTGCATTTTTAAATTTGCATTTCGCGAAATTAAATATCGCTAAAGTACTTCGGATGAAGTATTTTAAGGTGTCACGACAAACGCAATGGAACACCGGAACTAAATTGCGACAGAAAAAGAGAAGAGAACCTAAGTTGATTTATGAATGTGTTCCATCATTCCTAAACCTAAGACTAGTAGTTTAACGATTCACGTTTAAGGGGTTTAGTAAGAATGTCGGCGATGTTGTCGACAAACGACACTTTTTCGATTGAGACATGTCCTTTCTGGACATTATCATGAAGAAAGTGGTGACGTATTTCGATGTGTTTGGTACGAGAATGATGCACCGGGTTTTTGCTAAGGTCAATCGCGCATTTGTTGTCACACATGATGGGAACGTCATTGAGTCGTACGTTGTAGTCGATGAGAGCTTGTTTCATTCATAGTGCTTGTTGACATGCCTTTCCGGCGCTTACGTATTCGGCTTTGGTAGCGGATATAGCAAGAGCGGTTTGTTTCTTCGAGAACCAAGATGTCAAACAACATCCCACGAACGTACAAATACCGCTAGTGATCTTTCGGTCCACATAATCTCCCGCATGATTAGAGTCGGCATATACTACGATTTCTATGCCGATCCCCTTAGGATACCATAATCCTAAGTGCGTAGTGCCTTTAATGTATCGAAAGATACGCTTAACCGCTTCAAGATGAGAGGTTTTAAGAGCCTCTTGGAAGAGGGCACAGAGGCATACACTAAACATGATATAGGGCCTACTTGTCGTTAGGTATAATAAACTACCTATCATGCCTCGATACTTGGTGTGACAATCATGACTTGAGCAGGTTAGTCAAACTATTAGTGTTGACTTATGTATCTGTTGCAATGTATGGGTTATATGTTATATGTGTTTATACGTGTTTATATGTGTTTGTGTAGGATATGTGAGATTTGATAATCAATCCATTAGCCGGATCGTCTCATTGGATTGGATTTGTGTTGGATATTGTGGAATTTATTCGTTCACCTTTGTGACAAGAAATTATTTCGGTGATTGAAGCCGTTTCGCGTTAATTATGTAATAATTATACGTATATGTAATTTTGTATTAGTGATTTAAGATAAGATTAGGTTTTAGTAGTTAGGATATGAGAAAAATGAAATTCCTATTTTTGAAAAGTTAGGATTAATAAAAATGAATAGTTAATTATAGTTTAAAGGTTTAAGTAAAGTGTGTTTACAGCAAAAAGGATATACTCAAATAAGCTTAGTTTTTTATAAAAACTTAAAGTAAAGCAAATAATTAAGTAATTAATAAATGAATAAATAAATAAATAAATAAATAAAATATTTTTTATACATGAATAGTAAAAAAACAAATTTTAGAAGAAAAAGAATTTTAAAGAAAACAAACTACTACATTAACTATTATCTATAATTAATTGGGGGGCCTATAAATACAAAATAAAATCCCATAACCCTCCCCCTTTGGTATAACCGTTCCGAACAAAGAGAAATAGAAGAAAAAATTAGGGTTTTTTGCTTTTGTAAAATAAAATTCAAGCTCTAATATAAGTGTAAGTTTTTAATAATCCTTGTTAGTTTATTAATCATTAATTCATGTAATAATTATTATGATTGGAATTAGGGTTTTTGTAAAATCAGTAAAATAAAATGAATGTTTAATCATAATTGCATGATTGTGTTTATTAGAAGCCTTATGTGTAATGGGTTAACTTAATTTTCGCGTTAGAATTTGATATATAGATTGGGGCAGAGTTTAGCTGTGTTGTTTGCTGATATATCAATGATGGTAATAGTTTTGTCGAGGTTTCCGTGTCTAAGAACGTAGCCTCAGAGAGTCAGTTTCCACAACAATACCGGCTTCGAAGCTTTTTGAGGCCGTGGAAGTCAGTCAAACGTTGGTTGCAAGAAAAGTGTCAAAACATAAAACGGGTTCAGATTTAGGTCAGATTATGAGGTGTACAACCCCACTTAAAATTCGAATTTAGCTTAGACCTTCTACAGGAGTTTAGTTATATGTGTCTATTAGAAATACCCCAAAGGAGAGCTTCTGATTTGGAGTCTAAGTATGGTTTTTAGGTCAAACCTTTTTAGTGTGCGATCAGATCCGAAACTGAGTAGTTAAAAGTTTGATTTATTATGAGGTACTTAGGAAGGTAAATAAATTCGTGGAAATAATCATGGATTAGTAGACTCATAGTATTTAACCTGTGATTTTTGGTAGAATTTATAAAGCTCAGTAATTGGTTTAGAAAAAGTAAAATGAGGTCAAAATCTCGTCTTTTTCGTGTATATTGTAAGACTTTAAAATAATGTTAAAGCGTATTGGTAAATGTCTGTATGGTGTCGGTGACCCATAGAGGTAACAACCACCTTAGACATCCATCATATGATTGTTACATGTGCTTAAGCGTTTGGCTTAGTAGCGTGTAACACGAGTTATTTTGGTTGTTTAGATTTATGCTAGTTGTTTGTAAAGCTTTTTGTTGGAATCTTTTGGAAAGCTAAGCAAATGTAGTTTTCAATAGCCCTTTTTGTCTCATGTTAATTTTTGGGGTGAGATGATGCTTGTCTTGTTTGCCTGTTTTAAAATATTTTTAAGCTGCTGTAGTATGTTATGGATTGTGGGCACGTTCTGTCCGTTAGTTGCGATATGATATTTTTGGTATTGTGGAACCCAATATGCAAACGAGGTGTGACGGTGGTAAGACTGCTGTGATCTAATATGAGGCCCATAAGTGCACATATGTAAGTTGATATGATGTTGGATCGTGTGGCACGTTCCCTCCTGTTGTTGTTATTTTGTTTGTCATGAATTATTTAGGGGTAATTGCAGCACTACTTGAAAGTTTTTTGGATATTATTGTATGGCGTAAACTAGATCTCGCTCCATCTTTTATGTTGACAGCATTAAAAGCAATAATTTCAGGTGAGCTTAATGTGCTAAGATAGAGCGAAATGGCTAAAGAAACCGTAGATGCTTGGAGTTTATTTATGCTTTCTGTTTGAATAATGCGTTTGCATGAATTGTTGGAATATTTTTTCCTGTCATTTATTGACGCGACCAGTCTTTCTCATAATAAAGACACCATTAGTTTAGAGGTATTGTTATGACACTTTTGTCTTTGCTTACTTTAGTTTCATTAAGTATCTCTAATATAGACACCCAATGTGTTTGTGATGAATCCTATCTTGTTTTACCGCCTCGCGTTTTCGCCTTGGCGGTGTGACAAATCTTGGTAATCTAGAGCCTTTGTTTATAGAGAACTAGGTGGTTAGAGCCTAGAACTATTGCTTAAGGGTCACTCATATACGTTGCTTTTAAGGCAAACGTGTTTTATGCACGTAAAATACCGTAATGTTCCCGCTACCTAAAACTTTTAAATTCTTGTCTATTTTGAATTACTACAATATAATACTAAAATAGATATTTTCATTATGGAGGATCTAATAGTAATATACCCCTTTGTTATTGTTTTAGTCATGTCGTCCCCTACCCTAAGGAATATTGTGGGAAGATTGTTTACCTCACGGACCCAGCGAAGTTGGGGACTTTAAGAGAGAAAAAGCCAAACCCAAGCGGGCCCAACATAAGTTTATTTGGTTTACTACTCGATGCTTGCTATAATCCAGATTGCTTTTATAGTTTTGGGTCACATGACTCTGTTTCAGTCAGGTCGATTGGGATTTTATGGTTCGTTAGAGGATTATCATGTTGAGTTATATTTGGTTATTATTACAGTGTAATATGTGGTAATGTGTGTATCAATGAGAATTGTGTGGTCTTGGAAGTAAGTAACGCGTTGTGAAAAATGTGGCAATTATAAAAGATGGGGGCCTGAACATAATTCTAAAGCAACACACACGTAGACTTTGCTTTGATTGCATTGACATTGTTGCTTGTAAGTATTATGTAGAGATGTAAGTCTGGATAGTTGTATAGATTGTATGTAGATTGATTTGAGATCTTGTTTGGGATGGTTTGTGTGGTTAGAGAATTCCATCTCTTACCGAATCCGGTAGGGGCGATTATCTAGTTAGGTTGCGTAGATGGTAAGGTTCCCTTTTCATCTATAGTTTGCGGAATACCATCGGATAACCTGTTGGTATTGTCGTCGTGATTCCTTAAGTTTTGGTTTGTTCCATCATGTTCTATGAGATAATCCAATGAACGAGTATGGTTATTCTAGGAGTTACTCATAGACTGGTGTTCATGTTCTCCATTCGACGTTTGATTGTTATCCCCCCTTTGGGTCTAAAAGTCGACGATACTTTTTTAAGGTTTTGGTTACAAGACCAGTTGGTATGGGATGAGATCCTTATGGTGTTTGGTTTTGTAAGAGTTCTTGTCGGTTACATTTTCAAGTAAATTATATTCTGGTATTGACTTCTAAGGTATTTAGGCGGTCTATTTTGCTATCATGATGTTTTTTTTTGTTGTGAGTCATAAATTCCATTTGAAAGTAAGTTTGTTGTAGTTGATACCATATTGTTTAGGTGTTAAAAACTTTTTTTAATAATAAATTATATAAATAAAATGAAACACGTTTTTTTTTTTCAAAATCATCTTTTGATTTCTTTTATGAAAACCATAATTAAAATAAGTTTATGAAAATTTTATTTAAATTTATTTTTACACTTAAAATTATTTGCATTATTAACTAAGGTGATTCTATTGTTTTAAAATGATTGGTATAAGGTTATAAGGGAAAGTTTCCTTGGGTAAAAATCGGTTTTGGTACAAAGGTTCTTAATCTTTTAATTAATGGGTCGTGGTATTATTCGTTGGGGGTGTTTCTAGCAATCGTTGATAGCGTTTATAATTAGGTCGGAGGATCGTTCTTCTTGTATGACGTTTATCATTTCGGTGATTTTTTTTAGAATCGTCGTGATTTTTGGGTCCATACCAATGGTGCATGTAATTATTGAAATTTCCTCAGGCGTGTGCAAGAGTTGGTGGTTCAGGACGTATCTTCTGGGCGTGCGATTGATGTAGCGAAGTGAATGGAATTATTCCCGCGATCCAAATTTGGAATTGAGAGTTCTTCGTTTTACTTTTGATTTAGTACTCTTAGTTATGAGAGTGTTGAATGTAGTCCAGAATGAGAGAATTGGTTGATTGAGATATAAGGCTGAGATGGTCTACCACGAAAGGTGTTAAAAATGCCTTTGGAATTTAGAGAGTGTTAAGGTTATAGAGAAAACATACATAAAGAGGATACGAGGTCTGTAGGAGTACCAAAGGAAGATGAGTTGAATATGTGGATAGTCTTTGTAGTATGTGAGCCCTCTAAAGAGTATCCTAAGGAATTAGTAGGTTTACCCCTTCGTTCGTAGAATGAGATTTCGTATGGAATTAGTCCAAGAGCGACGCCGATTTGGAAGGCTCGTGCGTTTGACGCTTTAGATAGGCAAGAGTGGTTGGAATAGATTGCAGGAGTTGTAAGGTGAGGTGGATCGCATGGTAACTTGTTGTAGGAAGCGTCTGTATTAGCTTGATAGGAAGAAAGGTGGGTAGTTTGGAAATGTGCCATAGAATTAACTTGAGAAGAGTGAATAGAAAATTCGTAGTGATGTCACCAATAAAGTGTGCACGGGATACGTATCCAAGACTGTATTTAGGATGCGTAATGGACACCTTGAAGTTTACGCTATGCCTTTGGGTTTAACAATGCCACCAGCGTTTTATGGAGTTTAATGAGCCGGGTGTGCATGCCGTATATAGACCAAGCTAGTTAACTATATAAACAGATGATATTTTAAACTGACCCACGTCTAAGGAGGAGTACGAGTATGCTCGTGAAAGATGATGGTGATCACTGCAAGGAAGAAAGATGTACGTGACGTTTTCCAACAACATAGAAGTAGGAGCTAAAGAGGAAGCTATCTAAGATGTGGACGGAATAACATGGGGTAATGAGCCGATCTTGGCATGGCCAGAAAGGAACTATGATTTCGTAGTATACTGTAGACCGCGAAGCAAGGATTTAAAAGCATCGCTTGATTAAAGGGCGAAGGGTGATTACATGTACGTCGCGACAACTGAAGGTTCTTATGAAGATGCATGACTAACTGTACGGTTTTCGCCTATAATGCGAGATGCATTAAGTGAACGCGACAAAGGAGAGTAATCTATACGGATCATGAATGTCTCCAACACACTTTCAATCGGAAGGATTGAACATGAGGCAAAGATGATGGATGGATGTTATTTAGTGAGTTTGATTTTAAGGCCAAGTACCATCTGGGAAAGGCAAATGTAGATGTTGTACCGTAGAGTAGGAAGAAGGAGTGAAGCTAAGAATGAGTTCGAGATAGATGTACGATGATCCAATCTAGGTTTGAGAAAAGGCATGTATATAGTGGCATAAAGAAATAAAGATGTCCAAACAAAGAACGCATCACCATAAGATTTTGCGTGGCGTGGACCATCGAGGTGAAAAGAGATGAAGAGAGGTTCATATTGGTTAAGTACAAGGTTCGGACCTCCATTTAGAGAGATGTAAGGACCTTGGCTATTGAAGAGGCGTATACGACAAAGTATTCTATCCATCCTGGAGCGGATATGATGTTGTGTGGTTTTAGGTTAACTAATCGATGACTGAGTATGAAGAAGGATATAGCTAGTTGCGGTAGTAAGTATTTAGCGTATTTAAAGTGGAAGTTTGAGTATCACTTGGACTTCAGGATTGTTGCAACAACCAGAGTTACAACGATGTAGAAGTGGGAAAGGATAACAAAGGATATTGTTGTCAAATTACAAAGTGTGATGTTAGTTGATGACATGCGATTTGGGTGTAGTCAATGAGACTGACTAAGTCACACACTCCCATTCCTAGCTAGCTTAGGACAAGAATAGTAGATTTTAGAGAAATTGGAATACCCACTTTTGTGAAGATGGTTTTTTTCATACCTAAAGTAGGGATTATCATGCGAGTATGGATTTGCTCATTTGAAAGCATGGTAATAAGTGAAAGGAATCAGTTTATCGTTTTATGGGCCGTAACTGAGAGCAGTGAAGTTGAATGGATCGAATTTTGTACAAGAAACAACAACAAAATAGTGGTAATGACAAGAAAGGCTTGAGGCACCAAAATTGGTCGAAAGAGTTAGCTTGATGTATGGAAACGCTGAAATAATGCTGGTAGGTTATAGGTGGTTTAAGTCTCACCTTGAAGGTGTAGTACGTTTGGAAAAAAGACAAGTTAAACTGAGTTATGGAGGACCATTTGAAACCTTGGGATGATAAGACCTACAGTTCGGTTGAGAATTTCTGTCTTATGAGCTGAGTATCAGAAAATTGGATTAGGAGGTGCTGAAAGTTTGAGTAAACCTGAATTTGCGTGGATTCTTTAGATACGTTGAGCTTTATAACATCTTATATCTTAATTTCAAGACAGTTCTTGTTTGATGAGTTGCGAGGTTAAGATATAAAACACGTTGTTACAATAACTTAATGGTTTTGATATGTTTTCTCGATGAAGAGCGAGGTACATGTAGTGGGATGCTTCTTTTCGTTTAGGGTTGTTGTATTGCTAATTGCACCCTTGTGGGGGTAAGCAAAGTCATTAGCAGTTGGATTCGGATTTTGAAAGTTAGTCGAGGTTAAGGTTGACAAGACTCTTTGTTTTGTCAAGGAACCGATGATGTTGTGGACCAAGAGGTCATGAGTAAAAGCGTAGTATGATAACATTAGTGAAAGTTCGTTGGGATTCGAAGCGTGGTCCTGAGCTTACTTAGGAACACAAGGATCAAATGAGGTCTAAGTGTCCTCCGTTGTTTGTCGATAGTGCTAATGCCTCGAGTAGTTAAATCTCGGGATGAGATTTTCTCAAGGTGGGGATACTGTGACAACCATGGCTTAAGCAGGTTAGCCAAACTGTTAGTGTCGACTTAGGTGCCTGTTGCAATGTATGATTTATGTGATCTTATATGTTTATGTGTGTTTATATGTGTTTATGAGGTATTGGTAATCAATCTATTGAGTGTGATCATCTCAATGAGATTTGAATGGGGAGAAATTGTTTGAGTTCATTTCGTTTACTTTTGAGTAACAAGGAAATGATGATTAAGATTTGAGCGTTTCTGTGTTAAATGTGTAAGTATTATTACGTATACGTATCTTTGTGTTAGTAATCTAAGATAGGTTAAGATTTTAAGTGGTAAGTTAAGAATAATGAAAAAAATCTATTTTAGGAAAGTTAGGTTGAAAATGAAAAGTTAAAAAGTTATTTTTAAAAGTCTAGTGAATTTCGTTTATGCAAAAAGGTATAGTCAAATTAGTTAAGATTTTTATAAAAATTTAAGGAAATACAAGTAATTATATAATTAATAAATAAAAGAAAAAAAAGAAAAGAAAAGGCCATGTTCGGCCGATTTTAAGAAAAAAAAGGGAAAGGAGTTTTATTTGGAATCAAATTCTAATTAGGAATTATCTAGGACTTAATATGTGGCCTATAAATACAAATCAAATAACCCTAACTCTCCCCTATTGTGGATCGGCCGAATTTTCCAAGGAGAAGAAAAAAAAGTTAGGGTTTTCTTTTAAGGTATTTTCTAATCTTTGTTTAATGTCTTAGTCTTTATTTAATTACAGAGTTAAATTGCAAAATCATCCCTGTGGTTTGTAGTTTGTGGCATTAATCATCCCTAGCCGATACTATTGGCACTAATCATCCCTGAGTGGTGAAACGTTTGACAAAAATCATCCTAGAGGGATGATTTTTGCAAAAACTTCTTGTTAAACTTTTTGCAAAATTCATTCCCAATAAGGATGATTTTTGCCAGATATTTGCCACTCAGGGATGATTAGTGTCAATAAGTATCGGTAGGGATGCTTAGTGCCACAAAAACTACAAAACCTACCCATGGATTTGATATTTTTGCATTATCTCTTTAATTAATGTAATATAAGTATGAGGTTTAGGGTTTTAAACATGTATTTTTCGCTAGGTTTGGGATTGGGTTTTATGTTTCTGAAAGGTTTATGATGTATAGATCAAGTTTGATCTCTTCGTTTGATTGTTTTCATGATTGGGTTGTCTGGTGAAGGGCTTGATTTTTGAATATAGTCGTTTTAATTCACTGCAGAATTTTAGGCAATTTTGTAACGAGCATAACCCATTCATAAAAGATCAAATAAACAATTTACAACATACTGGAGATAACCTCAGAGAGTCTACTTTCCAGAAAAGTTGGTCTCGTGAGTTTTTATGGTCGGGAAGTGGGTCAAAAGGTCTTTACAAAATCAGTGTGTAAAACTGTGACGAATTTCAGTTTTGGTTTTGATTTTTCTAAAAATACTTAGACATCTAGTTAGAGGCTCTAAATCAAGTGGAAAGTTGTTTAAAAGATTGTGTGTGACCCCTGAATTTTTGCTAAGTATATAATGAGGTCTAAAGTGGTCATCTAGTGTCATACTTTTAGGGGGTCAGATTCTGGACGAATTCTAGACACTTTGGATTAATGAATTTCTAAAGGGTATTTGTAAAAGGGTAATGGCTTCTAGGAGAGCTATGAGAGGTTCTAGACTATATGTTGCTTGGTAAAGTTTGGTTTGATTATTAGACGTGTTTAAGTGGTACGTTTAGGACGGTGTAAGTGAGTATAAAATTCTGCTCAAAACCAGAAAATTTAAAGTGTAGCATTGAAGTGTAAATGACATATGTAGGAAGGGGGGGGAAATTAGAAAAGGTTTAAATCAAGTATAGAACTATGGTAGATAGCTTAGATATCCATCATAGTTGAGGTTACATCATATTGGGTTGAATGCCTAATTGATGGTAGCTTATTGTGTGCTTAATTGTTTAGATTATCCGTGAAGTGTTTGTGAAGCTTTTGTTGGATTCTTTTGGGAAGCTAAGCATCAGGTGAGTTTCATAGTCCCTTTTTTTTAATGTTTTAAATTGGGATGGAAATGATGCTAAGTGTTTTGGAAATATTTTGAATTGCTGTGATTATGTGTTTTGATTGCGTGTGGACATTATGTGACTGCATATGGCTTGTTGTTGCATGATATTGTGTTGTGTTGAGGATCATTAATAGTGGGGTGATCATCCCTCACTGTTCGTTTATTGAGATTGATCAACTTAGTAAATTGGTTTGGGTCCAGGCCTAAATATAAGTTTCAGCTGGTAGACTTTTAGGTGCGTAAGTAACGTATGTGGGATGAGAGGGGTTCCGCCCTACCAGTATATGTGTGGTTGGTTTGATTATGGCGATTTGGTTTGAATTTTAGCTTAAGTTTATATGTTTGCATAATCTGTCCTATATGTTTTGTAATCCATCTGTTATTGGTTTGAAAGGTTTATAATGTGAGTCTTAAACCTATGACTCTCACCAACCGTTGTGTTGACGTTTTTAAGCATCATTTTCAGGTGAGCGTCATGAGAATATTGAGGTTAAGAGAAGTGGCTAGAGCGACTGCTAGGATTGCATTGGAGTTCGCTCCTGAGTTTGTTTATGTTTATTGCATGGATTTTGTTGAATGTTATTTGATTCTATTAGGATCGTGAGATATTGTTCTTGTATTGGTGAGACCCTCTTTCATTAATACAAGATGTCGTTCTTTTGGTTTTCGGTATTGTCATGACACATTGTGTCTTTATTACTTAATTATGCATTTAGTGTTTCTCTATTGTTGACACCATTTTGTTGTGATGATATCCATGACGTTACGCCTCGTGTTTCCGCCTTGGCGGGGTGTGACAGATTGGTATCAGAGCCAGGTTATAGAGAAGTAGGTGGTTTGACCTAGACTATAACCAAGGAGTCCTTCATATAGTTGCATATTAGGATCTATGTGTTTAGCTGTCTAGGCATTTTGTTTTCTTTCTTTTCTCTAAGTTTTATTTCGACCTACATGCTACTCGATACCAGAAGCATCATAATAGGAGCCAATTGAGGAGGAGCCTCTCGAGGAACCGAAGGAGGAAGGGTAGTTAGAGGAGTCTCAGGAAGAGGCTGACTCAGATCTCTTGTCGGATGCTCGTAGTAGACCTGGACCCGCGGAGTCGGGTGACTCTTGCGAAAGCAAAGTCAAACCCAAGCGAGGCCCAGCATAAGTTTATCCCGTCTTTTACCTCGACACGTTGCTATCGATAATTTCTTTCGGATATTACGTATTTTTAGGCGCTTCGAGACCTTCGTTTTCTCTCTGTCGTTTTTGAATTTATCTTTATATAAATAAGTATTGCTTTTATGGAGCATCGTTTCTGTGTTATATTGGAGTCGTTTAAGATGTGCAATATGGTATACGTGCATATATGTGTGTTATCATTGATATGTGTCGTCTTGGAAGCAAGTACACATGTGAAAGGATGCAATTATAATTATGGGTGGCCAACATAATTATAAAGGCATCACACACGTAGACTTGTGACCACATTTATCGGTTGTCTGCAATTTAGCATTATTGTAAAGATGTTAATATTATGTGGCGTTTTGTATTATAAATATTTTCATAGTTGTAAGTTTCCTCCCCCTATCAATCGTTTGCAGATACCCCCGGATACATGTTATTACTATTATTACGTTATTGAGTTTGTTCGTCTGCGTCAATTATTTTGCTCGGATATATAACCCTCTTTAAGCATTCCTTGTTCTACCATAGTCGGTAAGGATGATCTAACTTTTTCTAAATGGACGTCTTGATGAATATTGGATGTTCGCGGATTCTGCTTTTTGGGAATATTTGGATACGTTTCAATGGTTCTTTCATTGTAATGATTACCGTAAAGTATCAAAATTTTCCTTAAAGCACTAATGTATTCCTAACATATTAGTGTGGGGGGCGGATCATTACTCATACTATTAATCGTTCTTTATATATCCTTTGGTTTTCGTAACATGTTGCGGCATGTTAGTACCGACGCTTTTCAATGGTTGTTCTTTTTATCGTGAGTACGGATGAGTCTTTACGTTCTTCTTTTGGTTCATAATGTCTCGTTTAGAATTTCCCTTGTGCATTTCGTATTCACTGTTATTTTGACTAATATGGTTTCCTTGGGACTTCTTTCGTATCGCAAACAATAGAATATGTGTTAGAGTCTTAAAGGTTATTTTTACAATCCCTTTGGTATACGATGTCCTTTGTTTGATTAATATAATTATAATTGATGTCGATTTATGAAAAAAATATTTGAAGTATATCTTGATGGTGTTTGGGAAAAAACTATTTTTGAAATGATCTTATGAATACGTTATGACATCGCTTTTATGTTAATGTCTCTTTATGAAAACTATGTTTACAATGATTTTTATAAAACGATGTGATACAGTTTGACTGTCGATACTATGTTTAAAATGATATTTATGAATAATATATGTTTAAAATGGTCTTTACAAATAAGATATGAAACTATTTTTTTAATGGTTAATAAATTTTATTTTTATTATGAAAAGTATATTTAAAATGATTCGTTATGGTAAGACGCGATACACCGTTAAATAACTGTCTTTAGATTTGTTTTATGACAACCATGTTTAAAATGAATTTTATAAAGATTATATTTAAGACGATTTTTTATATATATATTTAAAATGATTTTTATATTTAAAACGACTCTCTTTATTATTTTTATAAAAACAATATTTAGTTGGTTCTTTCGAGTAAAGTTGATTATTGGTATAAGAATTCTATCTTTCGTAGTTATTAATCTTGATACGTATCATTATTCGATATGTGTTCTTTTTGTCGTGGTACGCTTTGTTGACTCTTTTGTTTGCGTTTCCTATCGGTATAGACATTCTATCCTTTTTTTAAGGATTCTTATGTCATTTGATCCACATCTATTTGCATATGTGAAATCCCTTATATGTATTCTAGCATTTGATTCGTTATTCGTTTGCTACCCTATTCGATAGTTCGTAACCCTTATAATTCATTGATATACGTTTTATTCGACCAAGTCACTCTCCGTGGGGAGCACCTGTGTTGTTCAAGAGGAAGGACGGTTCATTTCGATTGTGCATAGACTATCGAGAGTTGCACAAGTTGACCACCAAGAATCTCCCCAAGATCGACGACTTATTTGACCAGTTACAAGGTTCGCGTTATTTCTCTAAGATAGATATTCGTTTCGGTTACCATCAGTTAAGAGTACATGGAGAAGATATTCTCAAGACGACATTTAGGACGCGATATGGACACTTTGAGTTTACGGTTATGCCTTTTTGGGTTAACCAATGCACCAACGGTTTTGTTAGACTTGATGAACCGGGTGTGCAAGCCGTATTTAGACAAGTTTTTAATTGTGTTTATCGATGATATCTTGATCTACTCGAAGTCTAAGGAGGATCACGAGGTTCGTTTGAAGTTAGTGTTGGAGCTGCTGAAGAAGGAGAAGTTGTTTGCCTAGTTTTCCAAGTATGAATTTTGGCTACAAGAAGTGCGTTTTCTCAGACACGTGGTTAACAATAATGATATTCACATAGACTCTAGTAAGATAGAAGCAATGAAGAATTAAAAAGTACCTAAGACACTATCCGAGATATGATCATTCTTAGGATTGGCGGGTTACTATCGACGTTTCATCGTGAATTTTTCTAAGATTGCTAAACTTTTTGCTTCACTGACGCAGAAGAATCGGAAGTATGAGTGGGGCAGGGAACAAGAAGAAGCTTTTTAGACTTTGAAGGACAATTTGTGTAATACACCAATATTGTCATTGCCTGATGGACCAGAAGACTTTGTAGTTTACTGCGACGCGTCAAATCAAGGATTAGGTTGCGTACTCATGCAAAGAGGCATGGTAATCGCCTATGCATTACGACAATTAAAGATCCATGAGAAGAATTATACAACACACGACCTAGAATTAGGAACAGTGGTGTTTGCTCTTAAGACTTGGAGGCATTAATTGTACGAAATGAAGAGTGTCATCTATACGGATCATAAGAGTCTTCAACACATATTCGATCAAAAGGAGTTGAATATGTATCAAGGAGGTGGATTGAGTTATTCAACGACTATGTGTGTGAGATTCGCTATTACCCAGGTAAGGCGAACGTAGTAGCTGATGCCTTAAGTAGGAGAGAGCGAGTGAAACCTAAACGTGTACGAGCAATGGCTATGACCATTCAGTCCGTAGTTAAAAGAATGATACTGGCAGCCCAGAGTGAGCCGTTTAAGGAAGAGAACACGACAGCAGAAATGCTGCGTGGCCTGGACCAACTAATGAAAATGAAGGAAGATGGAGGTATGTATTTTATATGGGTGCCATTAATAGGTGATGTAAGGACATTAATTATGGATGAGGCTCATTCATCGAGGTACTTGGTACATCTGGGAGCGGATAAGACGTACTTTGACCTTAGAGATATGTTTGGTGGCCATGTATGAAGAAGGATATTGCTACCTATGTTAGCAATTGTTTGACTTGTTTAAAGGTGAATGCTGAAACATCAAAGACCTTCGGGTTTATTGCAACAGCTAGAGATACCTTAGTGGAAATAGGATAGAATAACTATGGACGTTATTACAAGGTTGTCGAGATAAAGTGGTGGGTGTGATACGAATTAGGTAATAGTCGATAGACTGACTAAATTAGCCTATTTTCTGGCAATACGATAAGATTACAAGATGGAGAAGTTAGCAAGGCTTTATATTGATGAGATAGTAGCAGGGCATGGAGTGCCCGTGTCAATCATCTCAGATCGTGATGGAAGATTTACTTCAAGGGTTCTGGCAAATATTATAAGAAGCATAGGGACGCGATTGGATATGGGTACGGCTTATCATCCTCTGACGGATGGACAAAGTGAGCGTACAATTCAGACATTAGAGGATAAGTTAAGAGCGTGAGTGATCGACTTTGGTGGCAGTTGGAATGTTCACCTACCGCTAGCTGAATTTTCTTATAATAATAGTTATCATTCGAGTATTCGATATGCTTCGTTTGAAGCACTGTATGTAAGGAAATGTAGGTCACCCGTTCTGTGGGCTGAAATTAGAGAAAGCGAGTTGATTGGACCGGAATTGGTGCAAGAGACGACTGATAAGGTAGTCTTGATAAAGGAAAAGCTCAAAGCGGCGAGAGATCGTCAAAAGAGCTATGTTGATAATAGGCGCAAGCTACTAGAGTTGAGGTCGAGGATCAAGTGTTACTGAAAGTGTCGCCTTGGAAAGGTATAGTGCGTTTGGAAAGAAAGACATGTTAGCATCAGGGTATGTAGGACCATTTGAGATCATTGAAAGGATCGGTCCTATAGTCTATTAATTAAGATTGTCTCAATAATTGAGTAGCGTACTTGATGTGTTTCAAATTTAAAGAAGTGTTTAGCGGATGCAAATCTGCATGTGCATTTAGAAGAGATTAAGGTAGACAAAATTCTTTGTTTTGTTGAAGAACCTGTTGAGATTATTGATCGTGAGGTTAAAAGTTTAAAGTGTAGTAGGATTCTGATAGTTAAAGTCCATTGGAACTTGAAGCGAGGTCATGAGGATTTCATAAAAACTAGGTATCCACACATGCTCGTTGGGCAAGCTATCATTGGAAGTACTAAGTAAAGTTGGATACATAGGGTTTTTGGCAGATTTTAGTGCACCCTTACATGTTCTAAGGTGGTTTGATTAAAGTTATATATTGAGTAAACCTGAAGTCGAGCCAATTCTTCAAAAACGTTGAGCTTTGTAACAACACATAACTTAATTTCAAGACAGTTCTTGTTTGATGAGTTTCGGGGTTGAGTTATGGATCAAGTTGTTACACAACTTAAGGTTTTTGACGAGTTTTCTCGAGGACGGGCAAGACTCATATAGTTGGACGTTCTCTTTGCTTATAGCTATTATGCTGCTATTTGTACTCTCCTGTGGGTAAGCAAAATTTTTAATAGTAGAAACGATTAAATTTCGGGACGAAATTTCCCTAAGTGGGGGATACTGTGATAACCGTGATTTAGCGATGTTAGTTTAACCATTAGTGTTAACTTGCCTAGTTTTATGAGTTTGGTATTATGTGCTTAAGATGAATTGGTGATATGTGTGTTATGATATACGTGTTATTATAAGTGTTTGTGATGGTAGAAATGAGTGGTTAAGTCATTTCATTTCGAATGCGGTGGTGATTTCGGAAGTATAGTGATTTTCGTTATTTTTATGGTCGGTAAAATTGAAGAAGTATGTATCGTTAAATTTCGAGTTGAGATTTATTAGTGAATTGAGATTTTATAATTTATTTATGAAGTAATAAGTAAATAATAATTTGGGAAAAATAATAATAAGTAGTGTAAGTGTTTTATTCTAAGTTATGCATTTATTTAAGTATTTAAGTTAAATAAGAGTAAATAGTTTTGTATTTTAAAAAAAATATATAAAATATATATAGGAGGGGGGAGAACAAAATTTTATAGAAAAAAAAATATAAAAAAATTAATTTTATAAAAAGGAATGTTTGATGGATCGGCTTAAAGAAAAAAAAGGAAAAAAAAAAGAAACAAAAATTGAGTTAAATTAGGATAGTATAAATACAAATTTAATAAATACATAAATCACTTTTCTCTCCTCTCTCACCTTGTTCGGCCGATCCCTCAAAAAGAAGAAAAAAAAATTATTTCTTTTTAATCAAGAACCAAGGTGGTGATTTAAGGGTAATCAAATAAAGGTTTAGGTATGTTTTCAATTAAGTTTTTTGTTTAATCTTTTTATAATAAGTAACTTTAATTGATGGAATAATTATGGTTCATAAATTTTCTGTAAATTAATGATGTAAAACTATATGGGAGTGTTCAGGATTCGATTTAGATCATGTGGGTGTAAACGGGTTGGTTTAGAATGTGTTAGATTGAAAGTTAGAGTTTGGCAGAATTTTGGGTCATGTTGATTGAATGATATCTCAATGATAAAAACGAGTTTTGGGTTGAATCTTATGTCTAAATTGAAGTTCAGAGAGTCTAGTTTTCAAAAAGTCTGACCCCGAAAGGTTTTGAGGTCGGGAAGTCAGTCAAATAATTTTTGAAAGAAAATTTGTCAAAATAGTAAATTCGGGTCAGATTTGGGTCTGATTTAGGGGAGTAAAACCCCTACTTAAAATTTAAATTGAGGTTAGCCAAAAATCAAAGGTCATATTTTATATGTCTATTAACTCCAGCTCAAAGTACAAGTCTTAATTCATTGTCTAAGTATTTTTAGGAAAATCAAACTTTTTGGTGTGCGCTCAGATCCGAATTTGAGTACTTTGTGATGTTGAATTTTTATAAAATAGTTAGGCTTAATATTATTTTTTCTAAAAAATTACAGTAGTTCATAACTCATTGAGAAGGTAAGGAATGAAAGGGGAAAAGTCAATTTGGTGATTTAGGATTTTATTTGTGGTCATAAAGTGACTACAAAATTCTGCCAACAACTGGAAAACTAGATTGAATGATTAAAGGTGTTTAGAGTATAAGTGAGTTATGGGGTTTATGGTAAAGGGTTTATAATCATAATATAAACTTAGTAGTCCATCAATTGATTGTTACATCGTCTTGGGCATTTAGCCTAATTGCGTGTAATATGGATTTTATTTGTGTTTAGTTGATTGCAAGGATATTGTGAAGTAGCTGTGCATCAGGTGAGTTTCATAGTCCCTCCTTTTACATTGTTTTTAAATTGAGATGGAAATGATGCAAATGGTTTTGGAATGTTTTAATTGCTGTGATTATGTGGTTTAATTAATGCATGGACATTTATGTGGCTATTATATGATATGTGTTAAATGTTTATGTGTTGTTGGATCAGAGGGTAACGTTCCTACCCATGCTGTATGTTTTAGATCGGAGGGTAACGTTCCTACCCATTACTGTGTGATTCCGATCGGAGGGTAAAGTTTCTACCCATTACTGTGTGATTCCGATCGGAGGGTACCCATTTCAGTGTGATATTTTGGTGTGACTTGGATCGTGGGACACGTTCCGTCCTGATTATGGTTGTTCTGTACGTATGCATGTTAACATGTATAATAGCTAGCCTAACTGTCCTGCCATGTTCTGTTTTATTAATCATAATAATTGGTTGAAAGTTTGAATTGTGTGTCGTAAACCTATGACTCTCACCAATCATTGTGTTGACGTTTTTAAGCATCATTTTTAGGTGAGCATTATGAGGATCTTACGACTAAGAGGAGTGGCTAGAGAGACCATAGGCTGCTTGCGGAGTTTAATCTCCTAGTTTATTTCATGCATGATTGAATATTGAATGTTGTTGATTTGATATGCTTAGGTTTATTTTGGATGTTTTGCATGTCTTTGTATTGACGTGAACCCCCCTTGCTTCAATACAAGACGCCAGTTATATTTTATGTTTGCTTGGGTATTTTCATGATACATCGTGTCTATACTTTGTTTGCTTTATGCATTGTAGTTCTCTATATAGATGACATTGTGTTATGTTGATATCCATTCTCGTTACGCTTCGCGTTTCTGCCTTGGCGGGGTGTGACATATTTGTGGTTAGAAATCAATGACTTAATTTAGAAAGCGTTTTTTGAACTCATCCAAGATGCATATAACCTAAAGGGACAATGTGTCTTTTTGTCTTCTAGAATCAATTTCCTAGTCTATTTCTTACAGGCCTCCTAGTAAGACTAAGAACTGGAGTTTTACCACTACCCACGCCACTGCCATTCACTTTCATTTGTTGAAAAGTAACTTTCTTATTCACACCAGCCTTCTTAACAACCTTCATTTTCTTTAAACCACCTTTTGATCCTACCTTTTTTTACCTTCTTAGATGTCTCATTTTTATGAGCCTTTTTCTTTATATTATTGTTAAAAACCCTATTTTTGTTCCCTTTCTTCCCTGCACACCTACCCTCTTCAAAATTCCTCCCACAAAATACTAACAAAGATTTCTAGTCATTTTTCATAAACCACAATTGGTATCCATGTGCAACTCTATAGTTACACAATGCCAATTTCAACTGTTATGGATCCTCATACCTCATCCACAAAATTGGTTCCAAGGTATGTTAGGGTTAAAAACAGGATACACAACACCTCTCTTAACCTTAAACTAAGGGTCTATTGTACTAGCATCTAGATCATCTTCTAAGAGGGTAGGTAAACTAGAATCTGGTGTGGTTACAAAACATCTAAACAAACCACTAGTAGAACAAAGCCTATTTAAGAAATCATCTTGTGTGGTCAAGTTTGTAATCATTATATCATCCTCACCATTGATAGAAAAATCTGCATAGTCTATTTCCCTTTCATCATCACTATAATACTCATCAATACTAGACTCACTATCCTCTTGTTGTACGTTCTCATAATTCAAATAATCCATAACATCATATCGATAGTGTTCTTTTTTTGGGTAACCATGGTTTCGGAACTTTTGGCCAACTAATCTATGGGGTTTGAACCCACCACCATACAGACTCAAACCAGGTAAATCCCTCCCTTTTTAGGAGATTGGCGTGTCCACTTCAAGGTTGTTTGAACCTAGAAAGAATTGAACTTGAGACAACACACATTTTAAAGTGATAGTCATAACTCCCTTTGCCACTAGGCCACCCTTGTATGGTTTCGTATCCATAATGTTCTACATATAAATCAACCATAAACCTATTTTCATATCAAAGCTATAAAAATTCATCAACATCACTAATTGATTTGAGCTCTTTTATACCTGAGCCTAGTTTCTTACAAGTTTTCCAATAGTACAATGTTTTAACAAGTCCCAGAACTAACCTCCTAACAATTTCAGTAAGGTCCTCAAATGACATACTTTCAAAATCCATGTTTGTAACCTGTTTTACATCACCTTGAAGGTATTTGACAGGAATAGGAACAAATACACCATCGTGAGAAAGATTGACTGTAAAAACCCTCTTCAATATCTTCGATTTGGGTTTATCTAAAAATTAAAGTTTCAAAGACAAAATCAGGTTTTTTTATAGATTAACAATCAATTAAAGTATAATAATGTACAATAAATGTTTACCTTTCGACATTGCAGCTGGAATGGTTTAATTTGACATAAACTTGAGCAATTTTTTGGTTAGGGTTTTTCATATCGGGTTTTGTTTTGAGAGGGAAATGAGTAAGTGTTAAAGTGTTATGTTAAGATTGAAGTGTTAAAGTCTTTATGTAGGGTTGACTAATATTAAGTGGCAATAGAAAAAATCTAGGTGGAATAAATAAATCAAATAATAAATGCAATTGTAATAAATTAACTAGGTGGAAACAATTAGCCGGTCACAAAATTGGTCACAGTGAATAAAGATTTGAAAGATTTAGTTTAAATACGTTAATAAAAAAGTAAAGGGTTCAATCCGAAACAAACTAATACGTATGTTAGCAATTTATAGCTTTTACCCTTGGTAGGTAGATGTACTTTTGTACTTCTTAGGCCAATACGAGTCACAAATCATCTCAATGACTCACCGTTATTCAATTCAGTGTTTCGCTAACGGCTGATGTCATCTAACGCTGCTTTTACAACTTTAAGTAACAGAGGGGCATATGTCTAAGAGAATAATAATACATTATACTATGAACTAATAAAAATCTTTCAGAATGCCTAGATATTTAAAACAAAAGATACTATCTCTATTTCGTACTTGTTATATGTCCTCAATCCTGAACAAGTTAATTATATTTCTTTCAAAAAAAAAATTCAAACTACTACCATATTCTACTTTTTTGTTTCCATGTTTATGTCGTCATCTTCTCTTCTAGAGGTCTTTGTGGTCTTCTCAAAGACGCCTCTAGATCCTGGATAAAGGTGTTGATGTTAATGTCATCGATCATCATCCTTGGTATAAGAATGCAACCCACATTGCGAAAAATTAAAAGAAATACTTTAAATATAAGTCGAAGTTGTTTTAGAAAGAAGAATTTGCATCACCTGATTTTCCCGATAAAGCCATAAGTGTACTAGCCAAAGATCGTTCTATAGGTTGAACCAGGGGTCTTGCCCCTAAAGGACTTGCTGCAACAGGTGGTCTTGCCTCCAAAGGACTCTGCTGCATACCGACAAATTCAAAATCCTAATAATAATTTATGGAGTATATAATTCAAAGTCATGTCAGATGTTATGATTATTATAAAAACATCAATATATAGATCGAACTTACGTAGATTATTTTTTCGTGATCCATCTACAATGCCGCAAGTAGAAGTAGTACGATTCGCTCTTGTCATATTTATTTTGACCCCAAAAAGGGCATGAGTAAGCAAACCATCACAAACGTACTTCAGATCAATTTTCCATACATCCTTAACCCCTAAACAATAAGAACTAGAGGGATGAGCAGGTGTGCGTAATCCCTTTCCAAGATAATCGAAGCAATCACTCATCTTGTCTAATAATAATGGGTCGCACAATGGAAAATACTGTGGCGGAAGTGAGTGTGAGATGGTATTCAAGAGCAATGAAACTAAGTGCAAAAAGAAGGCATACTGTTTGTATGAGTTTTATCATTGTTGAAGTTTTCATTCTTGATATTAGTTTCAAAGGTTGATGGGTTTATATAATGAACGCGATACCAAAATGAGTTGGATTAGAATTCGGTTTTGGTTTTGTGTTTGGATTTGATTTAGGGAAAATTCCCAAAAAGGACCAAAAATTATGGTGTTAGTCACTCTATACCCAAAAAAAACATTTCTAACCCAAAATAGAACAGGGCAACTAAGCGACAGGGCAACTTAACCAGAATTTGCCACGTGTTCCGTATTTTATTATTTAAGTACATAATGTGTAAGTAATGTGTAAGTGGGCGACTTGTCCTTTTTTGGGCAACTTGTATTTAGGGCGACTGGTTTTTTTTAGTCTTTTCACTATCCTTTAACTTGTACTTGTGAGCAAAAATTGGGAAATGATTCTTTACTTTTATCACACCCATATACACTGGTAAAAATCAAACACACATACATTAAAAAACACAAAAACAAAATGTTCATCATCATCATCCTCATCTTTATCATCCATACCCATCTTCCCCACACACACAAATACTCAGACGTATCCTCCCAACACACACTGAATGTTGGGATTAAAAGACTTCTTAGTGCTGTTGAAGTTACTGCTACTGGTTATGAAGTTACTACTGTTAGTTATGGTTTTTACTGCTGATGAAGACAGAAGAAAATATTCTAAGTAGTTAGTATTGGTAGCACAAAAGTTACTACTGCTAGTGTTAGTTACTACTGTTAGAGTAATATTGATGCTACTCAAGTTAAGACTGTTCGTATAAGTTAGTACTGTTTGTTAGTTAGTACTGCTTATAGGATATGTATGAAATATTCTTGTAAAAGATACATATAAGTTATCTATTTAGAAGATCAT